>OW388291.1:9091948-9341948 GCA_936450465.1 Gibbula magus
TAGAGTTTTAAATATGGTACAGTGATGGAATGGTCAACCATATTGCTGTCTAAACTCACAAATGATTACGAGACCATAATATGCAAAAAACGTGCTACAGGGCCTTTAAAGGGGCAGTAGCACGTTTTTTCGCTCAAATAAGTTGATGAAATGTATTTGAAAAATAATATCACAATTAGTAAAACACCCTTCTCTCTCCGGAAAATAAAGTTTAAAATGAGTGTACATGGTTCCGTAAAGCCACGGGAATCGTTTTTGTCATTCGAAATAATAAAATGTGTTCACAATAAAATGGCCGCCATGCAATTTTGGCTTCATACGCAACGACGTTATTGCCACTACGGATAATTGGTTTGTGTAATAGGATGCTTTACCCTCTAAAGTAAATATAAATGACATACACTATCATTATAAGTGGAAAATTTGAAAAAAATAAAATTTGCAAAAAACGTGCTACCGCTCCTTTAAAATGACAATTATTTTCATTTGAAATGAGATTAGCTGTTCTCGGTTCTTGCAGGCACCTGTTCCTGGCTCCAAGCAAACTGAACATCTACGAAGGATCCAGCTTTCCTGGTATAGAGGACTTGATCATGGAGTCCACGGAAGATGAAGTCGGCCAATGGGAGCGCATTAAACATCACTTCTCGGTCCTGCTATATACTATCCAATCAGCAGCCTCGACACTGAGAGATGTCGGAAAGTTTGTGCAGGGTTTATAGAAAAAGACCCTGATACTGTATCTTGTAGTTATTTTTGAATACCATTCTCTCTCCACTGAAATTACTCAACTCAATCCTTCGATCCTAACCTATGTTGCGTGTGGGCAATATTTCACAATTATAGCAAATTCACCTGGCGTTGAAAGTTTGCAACACCGGTAAGGTCCTTATTTTCGACCAATCAAACATCGTTTTACATCTGCGACCGATTTATGCCTTCAAAACAATATGTGGGCATCGCACAGATGAAGTAACTCTAGTCATTTCGACAGTTACGGAGTGCATAGATTGAAATAACGTCGGCGATTGCATAATTAACTTTTGATACGAGCATTCATGGTTTTACATTTCTAGCCGAGCCATTCCATATGCAACAGAGGTTATGATAGAAGATCTGAGTTGAGTAACTCTGTGGGAAGAGAATGTTGAATACATGGAACATCATTAGTTACATGTTAGTAAACGACTTGTAAATGATTCTTAAGATATTACCCCTTTGTCCGTGACAGTAACCATCATTTGATATTATATAGTGATATATTATTTGTGAGAAGAATAGATAAAGGTTTGATGGTTGAAAGATGAACTGAGTTGTTTTTGTTTGGAAAACATATACTTTTATGTCATGTCAGTAAACGAAAAACATTTATTATATGATTGCAGGTGAAATACCGTGATCTATCCATGCAAATAAACTATGTTATCAGTCACTAGTGAAAATAACAATGGAACGTGTTATTAGTCACTAGTGACTGATATAACAATGACCTGACGTCATAAAACAGTGCTACGACGTCATGACACGTTCATGACGTCACATTGTTGCTAAGGCAACATGCTCATTCTAGAGCCGACTTAACGTAAATGCTACTCGATTTCGGTGAATATGCAAAGATTTGATCATATAATAAACAGAAAATTTGTCTTTTCTTGACAAATACCATGTTTATCTTATCTCGTGAGGTAGAAACTTTAAAGGATGGATGAAATGACATATGGTCCAAATCGGATTCATTAAAATGGGATGTCAATGTGACAATTGCTCGATTTTAAATTTCTGAAACCGGTCCATAAATTACTTATATACGGCTTTTTAAAAAACCGCCTGATTTAGCCCCGGCGACCAGAATGAAAGTCTGCGGGGGTGTGACCCGTGAAGGGATGACTTCTGTGACGTATGTGGAGGAATTTGATTTTCAGCGATAGTCACAATTCAACGTAATTTCGCAACATTTTGATTGTTAATTTCACAAAGATATCTTCAATAAACCAACTTAAATTTCCCATATATCGAATGTTTAGATATCCAACTAGGTAATTTCGCAGATGACAATCATACAATTATTACATAAACATGTCTTTTTGGCGATGTAATACACCTCATAAATTCATTTAGCGGCAGTGATAATTATCATTAATTAATTAACGAGACATCGGCGGAGAAGCTATCTAGCCGCCCCGTCTATCGCTTATCACAGTCACGCCTCAGTGAGCATTTTCAAAAGGTTTCGCCGAACAAATTGCGATAGTGTTAAAATGTGTGAATTAAAATCGTCTTAATTATCAATTGCAAGTGTATATTGTCTCGATTTTATGCTTAATTGATTCCGATATACAATATACGTAGAGGTAATCATCTGTCATTCTTGAGAAAAATGCATTTCATCTATCCTTTAAATATTATCACTCGTGGCTGCGCCACTCGTGATACTATAAACTTTCTCCCTCAATCGATGAGATAAACATGGTATTTGTCAAGAAAAGACACATTTTCTGTTTATTATCCTCTATGTATCTTCTGAATAAGATGTAATAAAAGATTGAATGAATGAATAAATAAAAAGATGACGAATGTCTATGTCCAAGAAAAGGCTGATGATATTAAATATAACTTTCCTTACTGTAACGTAAGTGTATTTATTACTCACCCGTTGAAGATATCGCAGTTTAATAAATCTACCGTGTTATTACACACTTAGTGTAATAACATCGCGTGCTGCCGATTGACGTGACGTTATAATGGCAAAACATGACGTCACAATGTCAGCGCCGCGGTCGCAATGGAATGTGTCCCATTTATCGACGAGTTTGTGGAATTAAGTGGCATTTAAATAAGTGAGTGATAAATAAAATACTAAACTCGTTTCCGTTTAATAACATAAACTCGTGAGATGGTATTTGTATTTAACTCGCTTTCGCTCGTTAATTACAAACCACTCACTCGTTTCATAAATATGTTATTAAACGGAACGTCGTTTAGTATTCTCTATCTATATTTCATTGTTCAGCGTGAAACTCAGATAAGAAGACAAGGTAATAAGTGATGATCAATTCTTCTTTATTGAAAAATGGATATAAAGAAAACAATGATATTTATGGATAAACTATCGGATAAACATCTTTTAGATGCGTTGTTGGTAAAATAAAAAAGGGAACCAGATTAACCGAATTACATATTATTTTGTCGATGATTGATTAACTTAATGTACGGTGAAATTACTGATATTTTTTAATTGAACAATGGTTCCATGTTTAAATTCATGACAAATGTATGTTTGCAAAATTTAGATAATATTGCTATCAACACAACGAAGGTCAATTATTGTGAAACTCGTGATACTACGTACTTCAATTCTAAGAATTTTCCTGTCATTATAATTTAAAAAAATCAACATTTCATCAAACGAAATTAATTTCATATGAAAAATGAACGAATTCGAAGGTCAAAATTTAATCAAATCTAGTGTGAGTCTATTTACTTAAACAAGAGACACGGCAGTGAACCTGTGAGTTGGCTATAACATTGCGTGAGTTCATTAAGTGAGCAACCCGATGGACTGTAATGCTGTAATGATTGTTCATCTGGCACGCTCGGTCCGAATAAAACATCTTCCCTTGCCTTTTGATTTATAACCTTTCTTGAGCTGTACAAATGTGTCAATTAAATTGAGGGATTTCAAGTTGAATCATCAAGCTAAAGCATAGCGACACCCGTAATCCTTTCGCAGTTATTGATTTAGAGCTTTCACTCTTCAGCGAGCGAGGAATTCCACGGCATTTGGAGTTACGTTACATTCATAGGAATGTCTGTCTAAAAAGCGGAGTTTGTCATCGAGAAAAGGACACGTGCTGAGGACAATTATGAGTTAATAGGAGCTGACACATTACCCGGCCCTGACTACCACCAGCACAGAAGAGCTTTAACAAAGGGAGACAATCGGGAAGACAAATAGGAGGAGAGCGTGGTCACTTGGAGGACAATGGAGATGGGGGTCCCAAATGTCACACGATTTGTCCGCCACAATGCACGTGACTCACCAAAATCCTTAGTCACGCTGTGAGTGCTCAGGGGGGTACTACTGCAAACTTCTGAATAACATTTGCCGAAATGTAAACAAAGAAATATCCCCCCAACTGAGGGATTTGCTTTTTCTTGGCCACAGGGAAATTGCGACAAATCGGTTTCAGGCCAAAGCGTATTCGTCTTCCACTGTTCGGCTTCCTTCGTTAAAGATTCATTTCAAAGTTTTACATGGTCGTACAGAGATCAAACATAGTGGATAATTAACACAGACAGTTAGTCATGCTGCCACACAAAGAGACGTGGACATATACAACACACTTGGCGCATTGCTCTGTTCTTCATATAGGCAATAACGTCACTGATTGGTCAAACGCATTATTGAGGAAGAAGTTGTTATCCAAATCTTGCCCCTCCAAGACTTGATTATTGAGAGAATAATTTTCGAAGTTTAAGTTAATGAACTCTAGTTAAACAGTTTACTCAAGAAAATGAGTTTGAAGGAAATCCACCAAACCTCGTAAACTTTAGTCATTACTTTCTAAGTCTAGAAAACTTGGTTGATTACAACTTCATTATACATTAAGCAGTACATGCATATTAAGTTGTAAATATTTCAAGAACAACTGTACATGGATAACAATTAATATTCCAGTTAGTTTAAACATAAGTTGTTATCCACTCTAAGGCATTTTACTATAACAAATTAATTGTCATGTTTGTAAAACGATATAGTATAAACAATAAAGGATAAATTGTTTGAGATGCATTCAAGAATTTGGTTTTACAGAGAAAACAAGGATAGTTAACGACAGTCAACTTCTTTATCTAGTAATGGCGACATTTCGCTATAGAATTATATGGTTTAAGGATCTATAACGAAGTGTCGCCATTATTGAATAAAGAAGTTGATTATACATGCATACCCGTGTCTCTTCAATAACGGATAATTATTTTAAACTTTTAAGTTAAAAAAACTTGTTTTGAAATTGCGAAACACTTTTTCAAATTAATAAGATAATGTTATAGATTTTAAAATTAAGGCAAGTAGAACCTGGAACTGAAGTTGGTATTTATTTACAGACATTTGAAGCGTCGTTTTCCGGCTTGTGACACAATAGAAATGGTAGTACTACACGATCACACGAAGTTACAAAGTTATCCGTTCAAGGAATATTTAGTAATAAATAAATAATAACACCTCTTTATGGGTGACCGACCTCTTTATACGTCATAAGTGAGCCAAGTGTCGATATATACTCATGGTAAAAACTTGACACCCCCTAATAGTTATAGGAATGAAATGTTAAATGAACGACGTAATGTATCAGTTTCGATTATTATTTTGGTAAAATATGTTACCACTGGATGTCTTTTTGTGAAAAGTGTCCTTGAGCATTTGCTTTTTCTCCACTTGTACTTTAAAATACCAAAGAAAGAGGAAAGATGAAATTTATTCAAAAGAGTTCATTCCTTATGTCTTGAGATCTTGTCATTGGTATATTGTTATAGTGTTTGAGTGTTCTCATTTCGGTTATAATAAATAAGGAAAAGTTGCATTTGAAAAGAAACTTTCTACTGAATCTTAATATACCAAACATCTTTCATGGAGTCTCATTCGTGCACAAAACATACATGGCAAGTATTTTATAGTTTACATCATGTGTTTGTGCCATTTAATTTAGAAAATACCATAATATCGAACATTATTAATTGTTCATGCATTTAATTTGCTTAAATCCATTTTCTGTTTAGGGGTGTCAACCATTTTTAACAAGAGTATATATGAGCAAATATAAAATATAATACCCATATACCTGCAGTATTATTGTGCAACCACGATTGCTTGATAACGGCATACGAGCCATTACAATCGCTCCCTTTTACTGTCTATAAAGATTTTCTCAAGCAATTTGTACGACGTTAAATCACGACTGAAATGTACAACCTTTTTGTCTTGTGGAGCGAGATTCGATGTGCTACTCCTTTTCTTTATGATATTAATGCAGTAATGCATACGAGGTTATATACGGAAATCATTTTAAAATAAAGTTATTAATAATTTATTCTTAGAAAAATATTGACGTCGTACGATTATTAATTATATCTATGGTAACTCCATTTGATTGAACTCAGATAACAAACAATTTACCCAGCAAACTGTATTCATTCACAAAGAAAACATCTCTTTTAGAGTTGGAATTCGCCTTGATGTAATAACACGAAAATAAAACCATTGAACCCATTGGGGTGTTTAAAAACCAATTCTTCTCAGAGTCAATTTTCTTTTTCATCACGAACATCCTTTTTCTTTGAAAACCCTTCTTTGTAACGCAGGCAAATTTTCCAATCTTAAAATTATTTCCTAAAGTAATTTCGGACCGACACCAGTGTCATAACAAACTTCAAAGACTCAAAGTGCGGTCTTCCCAAAAAGTTATGAAGTATTACCCAACTTTTACAATCCTAGCTACCAAAGCGTAAAATGTTTAAACAAAGGGAAACAGGGGGACATTTTTTAAGACAGAACTCTTAAGAATTTGATGATAATTTTCGAAACAAAGGGAGTTCATTTTCATTGTTTCAAGAGTTGAGCTCCTAAATATGAGCAGTGGGGTTTGGGGGGGAGGGAGGGGGGGGGGGGGGGGGGGGGGGGGGGGGGGGACTAGTGGGTGTGATGATTAATCCAAACATGCATGAAGTTATGCCAATTTGGGGGAATTAGGGGCACAGTACAATGGACGTACGGAGGGACGAAGGGGTTCCCTGGATCCAAGATTCAGCGCATGACAATGTGGGCTGGTGACTCATTAGAGAACTCTTGCTCTGATATTAATCATCACCTTCCAGCTGACCTCGGGTCAATATCAAACTGACCACGTTAGAGTGAGGAAATTATGAATTTATATAAAGTCGTTAGGCAATAAACGTCGATAATTTAAGTGAACATTATATGATGTATATGATTTAAACGAATGTTATTTATGAAATAGTTTACATGAATATATTGATTGGCACAACAGGCCAATAATGTACGACAAGTTTAAAGGGCCACTCCGTGTTTTTCATGAAATTTTATTTGATTTGATACATACAAAACCTTCAAATGTCCTGATTTATGTCCAGATCATCTCATTCGACTTGCATGTGTATCCCCTAACGCCAAATATTTGACAATAACTTGACATATGAGTAAGAAACGACGTGACGCACATTTCTTGTGTGACGAAATGTTTTTGCGAAAAACTTTATTGGAAACTGTAAAAACCGGACGATTTTTTTGCAGTTTGTCTCGACCTTGGCGGCTGGCTATTTAGGACACTAATTGAAAAAAGTATTTGTTCATTGTGAAACAAAATAGGCTTATAAAGATAAATATTTATTTTCGGTTTATTTGTCGCCCATCACTCTATAGTCATAGGGTCATATATGATCAGTGTCTTTATCCGATAAAATCGTGTGAAACATGAAAACAAACTATAAAAAATTATTAATATGTAAAAAACCCACTATTTATTGACACGATGAGCTTTTCGATATTACTCATTTTCGAGCCGACCTCTAGTCAATATCTATTCCAACCATAAAGGGGCAGTAGCACGTTTTTTTCCGCTCAAACGTTGATGAAATGTATTTGAAAAATAATGTCACCAATAGTAAAACACCCTTCTCTCTTCGGAAAATCAAGTTAAAAAATTAGTTTACATGGATCAGTAAAGCCGTGGAAATCGTGTTTGTAATTCGAAATAATAAACTGTGTTCACAATAAAATGGCCGCCATGCAAATTTTGCTCTATACGCAACATCGTTATTACCACTACTGCCCCTTTAAGAAAAGGTGAAAATTTTAAAGACCCAAAAATGATTGGAATGTATTTAAACGACAAAACTGAAATAACCTCAGATTAAAAACTAAAGAAGATGTGAAACTGAGAAGAGTTATAAAACTTGTCATATAAAGTTTATATGAAACATAAACTTTTAATATTATTACTGGCAATATGTGACATACCAACACATCTAAGTGTAAACACTACGTTGCTTGTAGTCTGTCATCCAGACCCTTAATTGTCACTTTCTAGCTGACCTCGGGTCAATATCAAAATGACCACGCCAAACTGCTAGGAACTTCTTTAAAATGTCGTGTTAGATATAAAGTATTCAATCTGATGCTGACCTCTGGTCAATATCAAATGACCAGACCAAACTGCTTTATCAATCCCCATCTAGTATCCTTGGTGACCCTCTAGAAGATCATGTCAAACTGCAGAAAATGCCAATTCTTTAAAGTGATAAATTAATAATAATAAAAAAATTGACGTTTTCTTAAAATATGCGAGAAAAACTAGAAGAAACTTACTAGAAAATATTTTGATATTGAAAAATTAATCATCAATCTCTGAAATCAAACACAAACTGACCAAACTGACCACGCCAAACTGCGGAAAACGTCAATTAAGACCATCGCGGACTAAACTGCGACAAAGGTCAGTAGACAATTATTTATAGTAAACAGTTATTTCCTAACACATTTGAGTCACACACGTACATTTTTATATTTGGTTCAAACATGCTAATGATCAATTCATTCCTGTAAAAAAAGACAGCCAAAACTTCCTGAAAATGTGTATAATCACATTTAAATAGCAAGACGATCTGAAATTTAATCCAAGTGAAGCAAATTTAACAGAATCGATTTCCAAAATATATTTGCAATGTTTACGCTAAAAATCATCCAAGGGGAAATTGCCATTTTTGGGTAAAATAAAAGATGAAATCTGCTAAATAGTTTATGCAAAGAGTTATCTTACATTCTTTTAAAAAATAAACTAACGGGCATGACGGAATACACATCACTTGTTTTCGATTAATTCAATGTTTTAAAGAAATGATATGCATTTGATAATTACACGAAACAGTAACACCTTTGGGCAGTCGTTTGAATGACTTTGGTGACTGTTATATCTTTAAATTAAAATATTGTTTTAAGAAAAAAAGTAGACAGGGGTTAGAAATGAAATTTACACCCACATGACCCCTACCATGTTTAAAATGTTATTAATGTGTGCAGGCACATTTATTACTTTTCACATACAGTATGTGTTATATGTCGATGAACAGTTTTGTTTTATCAAAATGAAGTTTGGGGAAATTTTAAAATGTAAACTTTAATTTAAAAAAAACCCCAAAACACGTGGGAGTATTCTTTGACTGATTAAACTTGCTGGACTTATTTCCCCACACTATTCAGTTTTTGAATACGACGTCTAAAACTCGAGAAATTGAACATTGGAAACTTATGATAAATACAACTGAGTGATAAACTTTCTTTTGCCCGTCAGTTTGGTTCAAAAGTCAAAACTCGACTTGATCTTCAGTCAACACATGTTAATGACATATGTAGGTTAATAATATACACTTTATTACTTATCATTTATGATACTCTGATATTGGAATCAGCCAAAATCGAAATAAAATATATTTTATAATTACTGTTAAATATATACGCAAATTTAAGAAAAATTCTTTCATAAATTTAACTGAATTTACATGTTTTCAAACGAAAACAAGAACTATCAGTGGGCGTAAGTTTAAAAAATTACCAAAATATCTCTCCAATTCACGATCTCCTATTTGAATAAGAACACAAACATTATGATTTTGATTTTGAATTTTGTTATGATACTTACCGCGATTTTTTAAAACGAGGTAGTAACGTACTATAGTGACGATGAAAAAGTACACCGCTGGTTCGCCAATTCATCACCAAAACTCGCAGGTTTTACAGAAATTCATCGCCAGTATATATAATGTATCCGTCTTTATTCACCTAGCTCTACCAACTGTATACAACTAAGGTGGGGTGAGTTAAGTTGTGGTTTAACGCCGCTTTCAAGAGTATTTCACTTATATAGCGGCTGCTAGTATTATGGCAGGGAGAAAGCCCGCATGATATTTATATGTGTGAATAAACAACCTATTCATGTCTCAAAGTTGAAACACAATTACATAGTGCTGAACTTAATAAATATGTGAAAACAATGTTTTTTTTACATATATAAATATACATAATAAACAGTTATACAACCTACAACCTATTCATGTCTCTTATTTCCTATGTAGAAGTATTTGCACATTAATCGGACTAGTCCATTCTTACTTGAGGTAATGACCATGTGCAGTGGACCCTGAACTGTGTTGTTTTAGTCTGTAGAAATTATGGCATGTAGACATTTTGGGAGGTCACCGCAACGCCATGTGGCTAAGCTTTGCGGTGAAACCTGCGAGCATCGGCTGGAACTAGCGAACCATTGGGTGGTACTACGCTGAGATTAAGTGCAGCATTGCAACCAAACCTTACAGTTCTCTACTGCAGACAAAGTTGCCGTGATTCGAACCCCGGACCTCTTGATCCGAAGCCGAACGCGCTAACCACTGCGCTATCCCGCCCCCTATACAAATAAGAGCAGTCTATACAGTCTAGAGCCTTATTCAGCAAGTCTAGATAAACTGAATACAGTCATGTCCATTTCATCTGACCTACTATAGAATATACCGGAAATGGGTCACTCAGATGATTGTGGATCAGAAAGCTTGTTGTGTTTTATCAAAATTAATTTGGGGGAATTTCAATATTTTGTAAACCGCGTAGAGGTATTGTTTGACTGATTTAAAGTTTTGGACTAATTTCCCAGTTTTTGAATACGACGTCGGAAACTCGAGATATTTGACTTTGAAAATTATACATATGATAAATACAACTGAGTGATATACTTTCTTTTGCCGGTCAGTGTATAAAGGTGAAATACTTTTGAAAACGACGTCAAATCCCGCATTATCTCATCAAATTGAGAATTCAGTTACGTTCTTATTGCGATCTGTACCAAACATACGTCTAATTTATGTTGAATTGATTTAGAACTACGTACATTCGTATTTGGAAATAATGTAATAGCAAGTTTGTTTAGCCTTGTCAATGCTGGCTAATATAGAGCGTCGATAAATGTTAGAAATAAACGCCAATTTGAACACAGGGGCGTGTATCGTTTATAGAAACAGCGTTGGAAAGACCAGAGATCATAAGATGGTCACTGGAAAGACATATATGAAAATGTATAGTAAGATCTATATGCATATATGCCTCTTCATTTCATGATATTTCATAGCGATACACGCCCCTATGGATTTGATAGTAAAACATTGTAACATTATTTTGGATGGCATTATCTGCAATTGCACAGATCCTTGTATACGTTTTCGGGACGAGTCCCTTTTGGTACGAAGTGGGTAAAAGCCAAAGGAGTGTATTCTTAATGAGATCAAGAGTTCATATACAAGATATACAAAACATACACGAGGGGCAAGAGAAAATATACCATATTTTCAAAAGAGTCAAACAACAAATAATCCTGATGGATAAACGGTCTATTTTGAATGCTTGTGATTAGGATATATCTCATAAAGAGATATACAAAATCCATTCATGAGAGTATGATACTTCATTGTCATATCTGTCCAAACAAACATGGAGTGCTATTTCAAATGGGTTTTCTGGACATAAAATCTAAGGTAAAATTATATTAAATAGGGAAGTGTATAAGTAAAAGATGTTGTCGGCATAATGCGCCTTTTTAATTGGACATCGTTAAAGTAGGACGTCATAAAACAAGTCAAAAAGCACTCTTTGACTCTCCCATCTCGTCTAGTTTCGAAGATTCTTCTTAAAAAGTTTGTTCCTCAGAAATATGAACAGATAATGTTTTGAAATATCAAACTTAGTGTTGTTTTTTTTATAGATTAAATGTCTTCTATATAACATAGTATCGTCGCTTGCCCCAGTGGTGTAGTTTATACAATTAACAAATGTAGTTTACAGGGGTTTAAAACATATCTCTGTTCGTTCAGTAATGACATAATTTCCAAGAGATGTACATGACACTATCAAAGTTTTAAATCTGTGAATTGTAGGTGATTTCCAAAAGTATTTCGGAAGAAATGTTAATAAAGTAAGTGACATACGCGGGTGATATACGATACTCATCAACTATTACAATCTTACAATCGAGTAAAACCTAAGACATCCAAAAATGTATTTACTTATTATAATGTAAGTTATTGTAGCGCACATAATAATAATCTACATTACTCATACAAAACTCTGAATCACAATTGCAACACGATAACAGATTGATGAACACAGAACAAGCATGAATAAAGTAGTTATTGTTTACATATGGTTCCTGTTTTAAAATTTTAGAATACTTTATTACGTTATCAAGCCTATAAATTGTCCAGAAATGTACAAACTATTCCTTTCGACCATTTGGATAAATAGAAAACATGCCTAAGTTTCTTTCCGCAATGCTTGTATTTAAAGAGAGAAGTGCTTGTAAGGTAAAATACTTTGGAAGAGTTATCTCCCTTATACAAGCCAGCGATCTCTTCACTCGTCCCCAAGGAGCTCCCTTGAGTCCAGAAACTTATTACAAGTGTTGATTGCTTCAGCTGTGAATCACGGATTTCTTGAAGTTCCTTTTAATCTTTAATATTTCACCTTTAAAATTCAATATCTATTGTTTTCGGGGACTATTATGGTTGTCTAATCCACATTTCTATGACTTTAAAGTAAAATATTCTAAAACAATTCCTTAAGCGTGCATTCAATCTCAATTAAATTTAAATAAATAACGTTAAAGAATAAAGCAATTTGGAGTACTTTGAAATACTTTAATGAGTAATAAACCCTAAATGTACATGTAGTGATAATTACAATTGTAATCAACGATTAAATATATTCTACGGAGAATATTTGTGGAAATGCTTTTCGCTGGCAAGTTTTCGTTTGTGTACAATGCGTGATTGAAACACTGTCCATTGAGACACGAGGCTAGAATGATATTTGACAAGCATCAGGCAAAATTGATTACTAAGTCTACGGATGGGCAAACACTCTAAAGGCAGGAGTCCAAAAATGAAAAAGAAGTAAAAGCAACGTTGATGTATTGTCGATGTAAAATGGTCAGGGCATATATTTTCGAAGCTCTCTTAGCACTAAGATGGTCGTAAGCAAATATTAATGTATGGTACATGTACTTACGACTGTCTTAGCGCTAAGAGAGCTTCGAAAATCTAGGCCCAGGTTAGTAAAACATGCACAGCATTGATTTAGAAAATAATGTTTTTTTCACTTCCATTTTTATTTTGGAGGAAATATGAGTAGACTGTTTTTCTTTAAAATTTGTCAAAACAATGGTAGAAGGATACGTAAACCAACTATAATTTTTGTTCGCCTAAATAGTAAAATACTAAATAGTAAAGATACTTTTTTTTGGTACTCTTTGATAAAACGTTTAATATTTCAGAAACGTAATGTGCTCAAAGTAGATATATTTATTCGAAAATATAATTTTATGATCAAGATTTTGACTTATTTATCTTTTAAAAAATAGTTTTTATATAAAAATTTCATCTATTATTAAATCCCCAAAGAGACCGCCAACGACAGTCCATGAAAAACCTTGAGGCAAACATAATATTTACAGCGAGATGGCAAAATGGTTTTGATTAAACAGATTCTTAAGGTTTCAATTTTAATACATTTCAATTCACAAATACATTAAATATCACATACAGGGTAAATTGCATATCGTCGTTGTGTTTTGGTTTAATTAGGTCAATTCTAAATTAATTAAAACACAAGCTACTGATAGTGAGAGAAAAGTATAGTCACAAAGTCTGGGTACTGTACATTAATGTAATGTCCTGGAAAAATTTCTTTGTTTTTGTTCGTCAAGTCGTTTAGCTGATTATGACATTCAGTTGACAGAGCAGACGGTGAAATGTATTTGGTGCCGTTTTGGGTGCCAAGTAAGGCGGATCAATGGCATTTTGTATAAGATTTGGCGACAAATCACGACACAGACCGACGACCAGATAACGTTTCCTTCTCGGATTTGCAATGAGTCATATTTCTATTATTGCATTAATCAAACTAATCGCTTTGTATCTCAACTTGACCCAAGCTTACGTTGCAGGTCACGTGACGATGAACAAACCACGTGACTTGTCACTCGCTCTCCTGTCGTGAAGATCAGAAGTTCATCGGCTTAACAAATATTCGTTATGTTTGATTTTAGAAGTTAGAAACTTGGTTGTCATGCAAAGAAATACATATGTAGATATGTTAATTTTCAGGTTCTATTTGTAACGATGGAGAAATAACGATTAAATTAATTTATTTTCCTTAATGGCTTTACATGTATATACCCTTTTGATGTAAGTTAATTCTGACAAAAAAAATCATTTTGGTTTTACGAAAATGAAAGTGAATTAAAGTCGTTAACAACATGTCTTGGAGTCATTATAGTAGACTAAAATTTAGTCTGAAATTTTTATAATTACTGTAGCTTCATTCTTTTGATATCCTATATACATCTTTAATACTTTCAGTCTATTCAGTGTATTCAGTTTATCTAGACTTGCTGAATAAATATCTAGACTGTATTACATGTAAAAGCTCTTACTTTTACACAGCCATAGGGCAGGACTATTATTATAACGTCGCCACAAAGAATGAGTTTTAGAATGAATTGACTAATTTCAGTCATTTGTTCAACATGACATATATAAAGCAATGTTAAATTTCTTTTCAAAAAGAAATATTTTCCAAACTGAAACAAACATTTCTCCATTCAGAAATAACATAACCAACTTTCATGTTGGAACTGTAAAATAGGCTACTTATATTTAACAAACTTTTAAAAGAGAATTACAGGCCACTGTCCTAAACGCATTTTCTTAAGCATCCTAATTTTTGCTCTGATGTATCAACATCTGTATCACCAAATGTGACAATAAAGGTGTATTCAATTAAAACAATTATCAATTTTCCAAAATGAAATATCAAACCATATCAATATCCTTTTAAATTCGAAATACAAGTTCCTTCGGGAAAAAAACATTTGGATCATTTCCCCTACACTCTTCAATTCGCCTTGATAAACCAACCGTTTGATTTAAAAAAAGTGTATTCATTAAAGAAAAAATAGTCTATATTAAAATATGATTGAATTTTGAAAACGAAATATTACGAATAAAATGATTGCTTCCCAAAATAAAGACATTTACTATGTTCAAAAACACCTTATAGCCGCTTCAAAACTCTTTCGTTACATTTTCGAGTCTATCACTAGTTGAAACAAAATGAGGCGAGGTGATTTTGGGAATTAACACCGCCTTCTCATCACCACGTATCACGGCGTTTAGTATTAATGCAGGACGAAAGCCCGCAACATTAGTGTGGTTATGCATTGCGATAAAACCTTCGAGCGTGGATCTGAAGTACATGCAGTGAATACAGGGCTCCGTTCCATAACAGCGAGCGCTTATAATCGCTCATTGATTGCTCAATGTAGCGCTCAAGTAGCGCTCATTCTCTCCTGAACGACACGGTGCAAAACCTCAAAGTTCGCTCGCCTTGCTACGTAGCGCTACATTGAGCAATCGCGTTCAAGAGAGGTTTCAAAGTAAACGATAATTGAGCGATTACTTTGAAACCTCTCTTGAACATGGCCCTTGTTTTCACTTTATCACGGCGACTAGCATTAATGCAGGAAGAATACCTGCAATGCTACTGTAGTTATGCATTGCAATGGAACCTATGAACACCGACTGGAACTAGCGTTGAAGATCAACTGGACTAATTATTCAAATAGAGGATTACATTATAAGTAAAAGTCTTCATTTATCATCAGCAGACACAATTGTCGAGCATGGCGGGATTCGAACCCCGGACGACTTCACGCGTCATCCCAGTTGTCATAATGTTATTGTAGTTCTTCATTGCAATGAAACCTGCGAGCACCGGCTGGAATTAGCATTAAATATCAACTGAATCAATTAGAAGATTATAACTAAGTCTTAATGTATCATTTACAGACATAAGTGTCGCATGGCGGGATTCGAACCCCGGACTACTGCATGCGTCATCCCAGTTGTGACATGAGAAGTGCTGTCTGAATCACACATAGTTACACACGGAGCGTGTGAATATACCCCGACCGTGTTGTTTGCCTTGTTTTCTAATCACGTCCATGCACGTGTATTTCTCATAAACAGTATCATGCTTCCAGGTGTCTGTGTAACGCCGTCTGTCTTTAAGTTCAAGACGCAGAAGTCGTGTTATCGCAGAAACGACGATTCCGTTTCATTTCCGTGCCTTTTGTTAAAATAGAGTGATTTACAACATTGAAAAGTGACATATGATGCCGATTAAGTAAGACGCAAATATATTTAATGTAATGTTGATACGGATTCTTAAACGATTTATTTGATTTGGAAGATTTTGAAACTAATATTTAATTCTCAAATTAACATATTTCTTCTCATTTTTCAAACACACACAAAAAGGGAATTTTTATATTTTATTTACATTCATTATTTTTTAAACTATTAAATCTTATCTGAGAGGCATTTTAGAGGTTGATTCCATATGAACGGTAAGCAAACAGACAATAAAACAAAATAACATATTCAATTACAACGTACACGCAGTTTGAGTGCAATGCTACACTGAATATCAGCGTAGTACCACCCATGGTTTGCTAGTTCCAGCCAATGCTCGCAGGTTTCATAGCAATGCATAACAACATGGCGTTACGGGCTTTCTCCCTGTCATAATACTAGCAGCCGTGATATAAGTGAAATACTCTTGAAAGCAGCGTTAAACCCCAATTCACCTCACCTCAATTACGATGTCCGTTATGATAAAAAATTGTAAAAATAAGATTATAAATTGATAAATAAGTAATTTAATATAAGTAATTTTAAACATTTTCGCGAGCTTTTTATATTGAAGTTTTGCTATATATTCAAGCTTTTAGTCATTTCTGTGAAAACTACTCATCCGACAAAGAAACCCAAAACAAGGTTAACGACCCCAGGATAAAAGCGAGAACATATGCTTGAATAATATAACAAATACTCGCAGTTTTGGAAATACGAGGATACAATTACCAACTCATGCAATCGCTTCCGCACCCTCCCAAAGGTCAGTAATCGCTCGGTTATCATAACTGAACACAAAAAGTGATGACGTCATCACTTCCGCGTGAGTATAGTAGACTGCAGGCGGCGTAATGTCTACAATAACACAGAGTTTACACCCTTGTTCTGATTAAACGTCGCAGTGTGGAGTTATCAAGGACTGTTTTGACATTGCATATAGAAGTGAAACACATATTATTAGTCACGATCGAAATAAAATATTATCAAGATATCATGTGTTGCGTAATACATGACATTTCAATAATATGTTGTTCAAAAGTGTCTGTCACGTTTCTTTGACATACAAACACATATCTGCCTCGTTATAAAACATTGTTTTGGTATTTTGAAGTTAAAACACTGAAGTTTATAAAGTTTATTAAAGTGTATTAAGTTTAAAGATAAAACTCATTTGAATGAACAAAATGAAGTTCTGATTAAACTGTTATCATATAAGAAAGTTTGTCGAACATATTTAAAATGATATTGCGTCATCTGGATATTTAAAAAATGAAAAATGCTTGTTTGCCTAAGAGTTTTCTGCCGTCATAGTTTTTGTCGGATGTTCCGCTAATTTGTTATTGTGCGTTACATGAACTGCGAAAAACGCTATATTTTTTACTAATATTACAATTTTTAATAATAAAAGATATAAAGGCATAATGAAATGACATATACAAGGTAACACATAATTTATTATTAGACTGATAAACAACGTCTTATGATATCGTACGCAAAGCTTTCCACTCTCGTAGTACCGATGAATGGTTTCACTTCTCATTGTTTTATTTATAATGAATGTGCACTATTTTTTGTCAAATTGTCAAATCTTAAGAAATTAAATAGCTAACCCCAGTAACATGTTTCACCTGTATTGTGTTTTAATCATTTGACACTAACTTAAACGTATGAACAGAGATGTCAGCAAAAATTTCGTTTCAACAGAAAATGCCTCTATAGAACTCTCCCTTTAACGAATGATCTTCCCTGACCTGCATTGGATAATGGCATAATGTATTTAAAAAAATTAAAATCATACAAATGTCCAAAGAATTAATCTTTATATAATATATTATTTAAATATATATCTGTTACCTGTTACTTACCTATATGCCCCCTCTTAGGCATGCTTAATTCAACCTTTAACACAGACGGAACTTCAAAGAAATAGAGTAGGGATGCTTAAAATCCCTACCCAAGGGCGGTCACTATTTTCATTCGTAAAAGCGTCCACACAATAGCATAAAGATTTGAAATAAAACAACATCATTTTGACAACTCGAAAATCGATTCAGTAGTCATTTGAAAATTAAATTTATGAATAAAAAATTACGAACTGTAAATTACGTTCATTAAACACCGTTTTCAAATTTGTGATTAAAATTGTTAAACAATCGATCCTTTTTAGATTTAATTCAACAAGTAAAATTGAAAATCCTCTTTTTTGTGAGAACCGACACTCGTGGATCATTAGGGGACGTCTAAAGTCATTACCCAACCCCAAACCCGACAAACAATTCAAACTTTTAATATCAAGGCAGCTAATGCCATTTGCTTGACTAACCATTTCTTAATCTCTTACACTTTTATAGAATTTCAATTATTTCAAGAAGGAAAATAACATCTTTGGTCACGAAACGACACTAATTGCTTTGATGTCCATTTTCCTATTCTCGATGAAAATTGTATTAAATGACGACATTCCGAAACACAGTTAAAAAGCCAGTTCAAGCGAAATCTTGTTCGATGACTAATGGTCTCTTGCTCTCGCGAGAGGGGCATATGGTCGGCGGTCAACAAGGGGAATTTCACAGGGACACACAAACAGACAGACGGTATTATCAGACTATGACCCTTCATCAGAAACAGACGTAAAGCGATTCGGCAGACTAACAGACAGACGGAAGTGTAGAATCGGTTGCGGAATGTCGTAAAATACCTCGAATCATTGAAGACATCGTTACGAATTGTCTCTAAGCGACCATTTGGGGGTTTAAAGAGGAAGTAGGGAACTTTAAAACATGAAAATGTCTCACTTGTCTTTGTTTTTTCCAAGTTTACAGCTCGGTTTCATGTTGATATGCCCAGTTACGTTTTGATGGTACACCAGAGGATCTTCTTAGAAATAAGTTTTAAACATAAAATGTAAGGTTAGTGATTTTTCGTTCATATCCAAACTATTCCCTGAACGAAGCGAATTGAAAAATGAATTAATGAAAGACATATAAGTGTAGATACATACACTCAACCGAAAGAGAAACGTTACCTCTTTATCAACTGAGTAAAACAAGAATACTTCCGTTGAAGAAAGTCGATTTTTTAATTTCTCTGATAGATGTTGTGTGAAATCGTACTCTCAATATCATACATCAGAGTATGTTGCATTTATTTTTGATGTTAGTTAAAAACACATGGGGTGCTGAAATCACATTTTCAACAATAACATTTGGCAAGAAACTTTGGCATTTAAGTGAAAATGTTATAAAATGAAAAGAGTAAAAGATGTTATCGACATAAAAAACCCTCTTGGACTTGCATTTATTGGCGCAGCATTACTGTAGAACGTTATAACACAAAGCAAAAAAATCCATTTTGACTTTATCGTACAGATAAGGATATTCCAAAACAACGATTTCGTTTGCATGGTTGGTTTTTAGAAATATGAAAATATAAAGTTATAGTTAAGTTGGTTTCTGAAGACATAATAACTCTGTTTCCGTCGTATTTGTCATATGAGGATCGAAATATCTTGTATTTTGTCTGGTGACGTTTCTTTTGCGGTTGAGTGTAGTAATAATACATGCACGTGACTTTATGACATTTCGTAGTCTACAGTCCTGGGCCCATATTTTCGAAGCTCTCTTAGCACTAAGATAGTCGTAAGTACCAGACAATAGCTTACGACTATCTTAGCACTAAGACAGCTTCGAAAATATGGGCCCTGGATAGGATTATGTATAAACCTGATACACAGTCTAGTAAACACCCTTAACAGGACAACATTAATGCTGTCTTAATAGCAAGAACAATAATCAAAATTAAGAAAAGGTTTTTTTCTCAGAAAAAATAACAATATTTCATAATATATGTCCAAAAAATTCGTATGATGTTGGTTATATTTTTTAACACTGGTGGTATATCTTTGTCATAATTATACTCTTAAAAACACAATGAAAAAGTAAATGATGTGAAAATTAAAGACTATCAGAGATACGTAATAACTTTTCCTTATCAAACATCTATCAATGTATCAATCTGTGTACATGTAAGTCGGCCTATATAGCCTTAAAGGCGCTGTAGCACGTTTTTTCGCTCAAATAAGTCGATGAAATGTATTTGAAAAATAATGTCACCAATAGTAAAACACCCTTCTCTCTTCGGAAAGTCAAGTTACAAATGAGTGTACATGGTTCCGTAAAGCCACGGCTATCTTTTTTGTCATTCGAAATAATGAAATGAGTTCACAATAAAATGGCCGCCATGCAATTTTTGCTTTATACGCAAAACCGTTTACCACTATGGATAATTGGTTTGTGTAATAAGATGTTTTACCCTCTAAAGTAAATATAAATGACATAAACTATCATTATAAATGGGAAACTTGAAAAAATCAAATTTGCAAAAAACGTGCTACAGGGCCTTTAAACCTAGACTCTGGGCAAGTATTTATTCTTATAATATCACCATTTCTCATAAACTCATTTCAATATTTAACAAAAATGTTACTTAAAAAAAGTTCCCCAGGTGTAAGTGTCAGACTCGTCTGCCTATAAATGATGCAGAAGGTACCAGCATTACGCCGAGTAACCGCTGTTTATTGCATCGCCGCCAGAAAACAATGCCGTTTTACCTTCAATATCAATCATGCATAAACATCGACATCAACTAAAGATGAGCTGTTGTTTTACTCTTAATTGCAGTAATTTGGAGCAAAAACTGAGTCATTGAACGCCGTTGCCCTAAAAGCAAGATCTGAGCTTGTTTTGAACTCTTTCGGATGACTAAGCCAAGAACGCCATCTTGCGCCTGTCACGAAGGAGCCAAGGACGCATCACTCGGCATAAAACCGGCGCCTGCTTACTAATATTGCTAATTTCCGTTGGCTTATGATATTATATTTCAAAATGAGATGAAAGAAAAAAACAGACGAGGGAATTTTTTCAAAATCTAATAATCACTCTAAACGAAGCATCGCTATGTAGCTTCTTGATGAAGACAAGATTGAATTCTTCAGACATCGTTCATTTGGGACTCCTAGACGAAGTTAAAAAGAATTATTTCAACAATTACAAAGATGACCTCATGCTTCGAGTTCATCAGAAAAATGCTACATGATTACAGATGTCAATTCTATCAAGCACTCAGTTCTTTGTCAGTTACATCATTTCAAGTCATTTACAATTCTCTGGTGAATGAAATATAAATGAGTATTGATGGAGCGGAATCGACGATGTAAGTGCATCGTATCATCTTGAGTGTCTATCATGAATCATAACCTCCTGAGCGCCACAGTTAGTCTAGTTCGCAACCCTGAGGCGCCAATAAGTATTGATGTGTGAACAGGACCAACTGGTCTATCAGCTCCATGACTGGGCAAAATACGAGCATTAAGTATACATGTAGAAGAAGGAATATTTTAAAGAAATAATAATTAATAAGATATATTTTATTTTATCATTTAAACTGCCAGGCAAAAGAAAGTACACACCTCATTTGGTTCCGATTTATTTAATATTTTAAATGAAATGAGATTCATTTGATTATGGCACAACACAAACCACTTATCTGCAGTTTTGAATGAATTTATTGGGGATTGGTTATTTTTTAATTAACATATCTTTGTTAAATGTAGACAGGGGTAAGAATTGAAATTAACACCAACATGACACCTACCATGTTTAACATGTTGTAAATGTGTACAGAAAGAGGCACATTTCTAGACTGTCACATAGAATATGTCTTATGTGTCGATGGATTAATTGTTGAAGAATTTTAAAATCTAAAATTTCATTAAAAAACTAATACTCAATACTCAACATTTTTGTAATTGAAAATCATACGTGATAATCATAGGTGCATACTTTCTTTTCCCTATAGTTAATTATGCTGCGGTATGTTAGTGTATATCACAGCAAATGACAAATTAATCAAATGTATTTCTTCTTAAATGTATTATTCTGTCAAGAAACTAACATTGAGAAAGGCGCTGGATTATTTATAAAAAGAAGCATGATTTCATAGACTAAATTTTAGTTGATATAAACCCGAGAATCAAACATTAACATGAGCTTTATTAAAGAAAATAGCAGTAGCACGTTTTTTCGCTCAAATAAGTCGATGAAATGTGAAAAATAATTTCACCAATAGTAAAACACCATTCTCTCTTTGGAAAATGAAGTTAAAAATGCATGTACATGACTCAGCAAAGCCATGGGAATCGCTTTTGTTATTCGAAATAATAAAATGTGTTCACAATAAAATGGCCGCCATGCAATTTTTGCTTTCATAAACACAAAACCGTTATTACCACTACGGATGTTTTACCCTTTAAACTAAATTTAAATGACACAAACTATCATTATAAACGGAAAATTCGAAAAATAAATTTTGCTAAAAGCGTGCTACAGCCCCTTTAAATTAAGATATTTTAATATTGGATCGTGAAATGTGAATTTCAATATCAGACCTTTTTCCAGAGACTAAGGTCTCCAGAGACCCAGTTTACATACCATTGCGAGATGAGACACATCACCAGGTCTCAATGTATCATCGCTTCCACGCTTCCATTACTTAACCATCCAAAAAGTAAATAGGCGTAATAATATTGTTTGGAGTAAATCGGGGACATAATCGTCTTCTTGTCATGTTCAAATTAAGAACAAAATGCTTTCTTGAGATATTGCATGAATAAAAGGAAACGGTCTTTGTCAAATGGTTATTGTATTCATAATTAATGTTTCTGTGTGTATTTGGAATGACTAAGACAATGGTGTCGATATTTCTCTGTTGGCAGAATACATCAATTTAAACGAAGATATTATTTTTTATAAAAATCGGTACAATACGTTAGCATACAGAGACCCGCCTCCCTAGAATTTTATTTTATTATTAAAAGGAAACATACTTTTTATTACATTGTCTCCCATCAAATGAAAAACGACCTAGTTTAAAAGTAAAAGTATTTCTGGATTGCGATTTCTGGAAATGAATGAAGACGAAATGGATAAAGAAGAAGAAAACATAGAAGAAGTCGACGTTGATGATGGAGAAGAAGAAAACCTAGAAGAAGTCGACGTTGATGATGGAGAAGAAGAAAACCTAGAATAAGTCGACGTTGATGATGGAGAAGAAGAAAACCAGGAAGAAGAAGAAGAACTGGGTAAGGAAGAAGAAGATCAAGGAGTGCAGAGAATCAAAGTTTACCAAACTTGCCTACCGTCAGAAATGAGGGCGTGGCAACTTAAAAGTTGTTCACCATCTTTAGGGCCGTGTTGAAATGTTAATGATAATCATATAAATGGGTGCCAGTGGTTTCGTAGAGGAAACCGGTTCGTAGAGACCGATTATTCGTAGAGACCGATTATTCGTAGAGGCAACAGGTTCGTAGATACTAGTTTCGTAGAGACTTGTAAAAAGTACATTTAAAGACTTAGTATGTCAACTTTATTGTATTGTGAATGTTTATTATGGATTTTGATGTAATATGAACACTCTCCTATATGTAGCTCATATCTCAGCCATTGAAACAGAAACGTGAAATAGATGTGAAGTTATTAGCACAGTCTAGCACAGTCTACTCAACTTTACAGAATCCACTCAACTCAGTTCAGTTATGACACCAGTACCGGTATACAACAAAGACCATGCAATTACTGTGACACTGATTGGTTATCCGCTAGTAATTGGTTAATTGATTGTGTATTTAATGTGTCTATTCAATATCTGTCATAATATTCCAACAGTACATTCAAACAGTAATCCTTTGACAAGTAATTTGACTCTTACCAAAAGGGAAATGCACGGCAATATATCATGGTCATCCCTGTTCAAAAGTAGACCAGACTACTCAACACCGGAACAGATTATAAGAAATAAGCTGGTGGTGAGATCATTGTAATCCTGCAATATAATCATACTTACCGGTTTTCTTTATTTATCTCAAATGAACTTTAATGTTTATTTATTAACTATTTTTTTACTCTCTACGAACCTGTTTTTACTCTCTACGAACCTGTCTCTACGAAACCGTAAAAAATCCCATCTACGAACCTGCTTCATCTACGAATAAACCTACATCCCATACAAATCCGACCGTGAGCCCTGTCTGTAGCACCAAACATAATGAAATATAGGTGATATATTATCGATGGTAACCTCCCAAAACTTAAACAATCATTTCTTAGACACTTTAAATAACAACATTTCTGGTTAAGTGCACAGCGAATCCCCAAACTGATACCTATGACTGATACGGACTGATACCTATGACTGATACGGACTTTTACGGACTGACACCTATGACTGATACCTATGAATGATACGGACTGGTACGGACTGATACGGACGTATAATGGAGCAGGCAAAAGCAATAAAGAAATTTGCCCAAAAGTTAGAGAAGAACAAGAAATAAGAAAACATGTGTTCATGATTCCACATATTTTTCAAAACTAAACGATTTGATAGAACAGTATCAACATAACACCCATTTAACAAAAAGAATGTTGAACAAACTGTTTATCTTGTTTAAACACCGTATGAGATTGTTTCAAGGAACAGATATCCAAAATGGATAATATAGGTATTAATGAAAGTAGAAGCTGCAGAGAATATCATTTGGATATTAGGAAAACGATTCTTCCCAATCCTTCCTCAAAACGTGCGTGTTACTTCTTCCTGAGAATAATCAATAATCATCAAATTTTGTGTTAAAATTTGTTTGACAAATGTGGGTTATAAATTGTAGATTAGGTGACTGTCCAGATCATAATTGGGACCACGTGGACAAAGTCTTATTAGTTTATATTAGATACCCATGGCAATAAAACACAGGGGTCAATGGGACCGACAGCGTGCTTTATGAGACAAAAAAACATGTTCGTGATTTTAGACGTCAGTTAGAGCGTCGCTTAGCAAATGACGCCATATTGTTTTTGTCAGTGAATGTGTTCCACGACGGGAGGCATTAATATTTTAGAAATAAAGTTTATATACAAATAACATAATTTCTCAACGGTTTTTATACGTAATGCCAAAACAGCAAGATGACGGATGCTGTCGATTGATCGGTGATCATCAATCAATGAAGAAACGTAAATGAATATACTTGAAATATATGTGATAATGTTTTGCTTTAAACATATTTTACTTACTTAGATGACATTCTAACGAAATATTATCAAACTATTAAGGACTGTGAAATCTTTCATTTATCATATTACAATATGTACACGCAGGGCAGAAGAGTTCATTCAACTACCTTATTAGTAATGGGTAATTAAACATCATTTACAAAGGTCATTATTCATTAAATAGATAATTATGACATTGATGAATATGAAACGAAATAATGTTTAATATAATAGGACCTGCCACATGGCGGCTTATCATTAAATAGACCCAAAAGAACCGGAAACGGCATTGATGTCCGTTTACAGCTTCTACCGGAAGTGGAAAGCGAGACTGCTTTCCTACCAACTTATTAACATTCACAAATCACGCATGGTTAACGTTTAGTTTAGTCTTTTATCTCGATGGTTCCAAAGCAAACAGGACCAAGTAAGACCGTCACGTGTGCAGTTGTAATTAACTGAAACATCAAAGTACGTTAAAGATCGATACAGTCTGATTATAATCGACGGTTTTCCGTGGAATAAAAATTGCAAAATAGTGCGTCTACCGGGATACGAACTCATATCGTTCAGAGGTTTCCTCGCCAAACCGTCTGATAACAGCCCGTAGACTCCCATGTTCTGACGCAATTCAGTTAACCAATCACAGGACGCCCAACAAAAGCTTTCGGTGCGAGAAGCTAAGGGCAGATAACTCCAAACAGCTATCCTTATGTTTGTTCCGAATGCTTTCAAAAGAGCAACCGTTTAAAAACTACGATGTGATTGGTCAGCTATTTGACTGGGCTCTGGCTGCGCGAAACTGGTTCGGAACACGCGCCCATACGGGGTGTCCTCAGACCTTGTGGTGAGGAATCTACAGAACCTGTTCGTATCGCGGTAGATGCATTATTTTGCAAATGTTATTCCTTGCAACAAGGTCGATTTTAATCAGACTGAGATCTAGCTACGACTTCCGTCAGATGATTCTATCGGGGTACTTTTGAGAGAATATTCCCATTTACACATATATACTATCAATACAGTCAATTTGAAAGATAATAAGGTAATATTTTGACGACTTTTTATATCACAGCTGGATAAAGACAAGCGCACATTTGTTGAAATAAATATGAGAACTGAAGCCATTTTTCGGCGCTGCAAGTAGGGAAAACTGACAACATCATGTTTATTAGTTTTATTATACGTTATGTGTTTCAATGTTAATATTATATAAAATGTATTAGTTTTGTTATTAAAAAGTTGTAAAAGTAGGAACAATCATAGCGTGTTTTTTTAATTCATGAAATGCAATAAAAAAGATGGCGGATTTTGCCGATATGAAGGCTAGTAAGATATTTTTGTGTGGATAGGACAACCTTGTGTGTACTGTTACTTTAAATATTTACTAAAATAAACATACTTCCTGTTGTTGTGAAAATAGCATAATGAATGAGTCTACATTCCTTTATAGCAGAATAACTCAGTGTGACAACACAGTGTAGGGACGAACATGACATTACTATTATTACTTCCGGTGGATATTTGTGAAGGTGACGGTTACAGTCACGGCTATATACAGCTGATGAACATTCACACATCCATCAACAGTACACAACCGTCAAACCATAAATACATATATTGTGTATGCCTCACGATAACACCAAAAGAATTTCCAAATTGTTATCCAAATAAAGTTCATGCTAGTTACTGCAAGACCTGGGCCTTCTTTTACAAAGCAACCTTTACTTTACTTTTCATCGTAGATTATTTTTTTTTTACATGCGAACTAGTTGGACAACCATCACAATGTAAAACAATTTGTTGATACGTTTTTCTTGTAAATTTGTATTTTTTAATTTACATGCTAACTAGTTACACAACCATCACAATGTAAACCAATTTGTTGATATGTATTTCTTTTAATTTGTAAAATGATATAGATATTCGTTGCACAATTCACAAATTTGTATTTTTTAATTTACATGCTAACTAGTTACACAACCATCACAATGTAAAACAATTTGTTGATATATATGTATTTCTTTTAATCTGTTAAATTATATAGATATTCGTTGCACAAGTTTCGTTTTTCGTTGAGAAGGATCAGCACAAAATGATTAAAAGCATATGCATGTATAACAAAACATATATTTATAGTAGTAGGCTTATATATATTCGGTTCAGTAAGATGCCCGCCTGTCTTCGCGCAAACGCAGGGCGCGCATAGCAGACAGAACACTAGTTGCCAGCTGTGGTGATAATTAATCTTGGGTCGTGTAAATTAGCGTCATAGTGTCCCTTTAACCTTAGCTCCCATACTGTAACATTGCACTAAGGTAACCTTAGTGACTTACGATCACCTTAGCTCGACCACATATGCTACCAAAGAATGTGACAGTGTAGTGTATGGTTAGAAGAGTACATGTTTTGAACACAAGAGCTGTTATCACAGTGGCAGAATGCAATACATGTAATACACATTTTATAAACCCACAGGCAAAAGTAAGTTCTCACCTCAGTTGGTTTTATCATATGTATGATTATCAATTTCAAATATCTAAAGTTTTCGATGTCATAATCTAAAACTGAAAGGTACAGGTGTTAAGTTAGTAGTCAAATAATACTTCTATATGTTTTTAAATTCTTTTTCTTTTTAAATGAAATTTTAAATAAATTTTTTTTTAAAAAATTATGTTTGATGATACACAACTGTTCATCGACATATGACACATATTCTATGTGAAAATTAATAAATGTGCCTTATTCTGCACACATTTACAATCTTTTAAACATGGTAGGGGTACATGTTGTTGTAAATTTCATTTCTTACCCCTGTCAACATTAAACAAAGATATTGTAACTAAAATTTAACCGCAGTCATCAATTAATTCATGCGAACTACTGCAGATAAGTATTATTGTATCCTTCCATAGTCAAATGCATTTGATTTCTTTTAGATATTGAATTAATCGAAACCAACTTAGGTGGGTATTTTCTTTTTCCTGGCAGTTTATGTTCACTGAACATGCGGGCATGTGCACATATATGACGAATGTGGCCCCTCTTTCTCAAACTGACAACCAGTCACCAGCTCTATGTTCATTAAAGGCGCTGTAGCACGATTTTCTAACTGAAATAATGTGCTCTCACAAAAATACAAATAAGTGTTACCAATGGCTAAATAATACTCCCGAGTTAATAAAAAGAGTTCTTAACGGATATAAATGGTTCGGTTAAGCCCATCTTCCCACGGCAAGGTGAAAACGTATAGAAATAAATTCTATGCATTTTTAACCTTGCCCTCAACAGCCCAGATAACAGTGTAACGAAGCAGCGACATCTTTTGTGATCACGAGTTATGCCCCTTACCAGCTGCTTACATACAGCCAATGAAATCACCGTTTACATTCGGTACTGCAGAAGCGATAATTCTAAAATTGTTATTTTTAGAAACATACGTTGGGTAAACGTTTCTTCTTGTACATTGCAATACTCGTCGTATAGTACTTAAATACATGAACATATATCATCATAAACATGCTTATTAAATAAGAAGACCAAATGCGAGCCAGGAAGTGTTATTAATTGATTGTTAAGTTTATAACGGAGACATATGTAGTTCATATGCAAATGAGAAATACCCACGTTCAAACAAAGTTAAAAGATTTGAATACAAATCGTCGCGTTGAATAAGAATATTTCAAATAGTATAGCGTGCTAATTTAACATTTATAAATAAGAGTTATTAAGAGTTATAGGCACAGTTTATCAAGCAAGAAATCAAATCACAGTTTTTAAAAACGTTATACAACCTGTATTTTCGGTATGTAGTTCAGTATTAAATAATTGAGATTGTTAAATCGAAAAACCATGATGCCACACGCGTTATTTTGTATTTTGTAAAAAAAGATAGTGTGAAATCATTAAAGATTAGTTTCATTCAAACTCAACACTTGATTTGTTCGATTTCGGAGTGAATAACATGTGCTAGTTACTTTTTTAGCTTATATGACTTTTTAAAAACTATGACAACCAACTAAATTGAATCACTCAACGTACTTCCAGCTGCAATGTTGTGAAATTAACAAACGATACCTGATAATATGCGCAAAGTCATACGCGAAATTTATGAATATATCCAGTTTGGCAGTTATCAAACAGTAACATCGTAACAGTGGGTCCACTCCATGTGCCAACTTTATGGCTTTTGAAGCTGTCCGCTTCGACGTTTTGATTATCGATTACAGGTTTATGAAAGCGAATTGTAATTATTTTATTGCATCAATTGAAAGTTTATACAAGTCCGGGACTGATCAAAATACTGTCAAAAAGTGTGCTACAGTTTGCGACCCAAAATAAGCGGAGAAATTGGACGAATAAGAAAAGGTGTTTCCCAGTCTAAATATAGAAGTTCATATTGCAAGCTTTCTTCTGATTGGCCTATCGGATTAGCCTGCAGTACGCTAAAATCTTAGCGCAGAAAAAGCGGGCCGTGAGGTCAAGGGCGGAGGGAGATGATTTGAAAATCTTCTCGTTACGCCCGTGACGTTGTGAAGATGGGTTAAGCCATGCGAGTGCATTTCCCATCGAGCGGCCATTTTAATGTGTTCACATTAAAATGGTCGCTTAAAGATAGTTCAAGTGATCTGACTGATGTAGCGGTACCTCAACACTCAGAGATTCAGAGTAGAGTTTTAAATGTGGTACAATGATGGAATGGACAACCATCTTGCTGTCTGAACTCTCAAATTATCATGAGACCTACCCATCTACCTCTGACACTAAAGAGTTCCACACCATTGTCGCTTTTTACGTCGCACCATTTTCTTCGAATACAGATAACAGTTTTCTATGAATACGACTTATCGGGGCGTGTTATGAGTTGTGTAACCCATTAACGTATCAAAATATTGTATAAACTTGGCAAATTTGAGAAAAAATATGCAAAAAAACGTGCAACAGCGCCAGAGTCACTGAGCTCATTGTTGGAGTCAAATCATTTCGAACGTTATAAATGGTGTTACTTAATCGGAAACTACTGACTGTTACTAAAATTATCAATTTAACGCCAGTTAATTGAGTAGAGTGGTAATATAAAGTTGAAAGTCGGAAATTGGTCAAACGTAATTTTGGAAACTTACATTTAACAGACATAATGATAGATGTAGGTTGGTAATGTTTCAATACAAATTTCCCCTGATATACTTCTACTTTACTGAAAGAAACGAAACTTGGTAGAGTTAGTCTTTCTCTACATAGGCACTACACAGTGTGACACATTTCTCCCATGTCTTGATGCAGCCTTCTGGGCCTTTCTTGTAAAAGGCATCAGATCTTGTCAAAAGCAAGGACTTGAGGGTTTCATCATCAGGGAAACGAGTGCCTTTCTGTTTGGGAAGAGGAAGAAATCAGATGGTCCAAGGTCTGAGCTACATGTGGGTTGTGGACAGGAGCATTGTCCTAAGGCAGGCGGACACCATTAGTGAGCATACCGCATCTCTCGGTTTTGATAGATTTCCGCAATTTTTGCAGCAAACTAGCGTAGTACGCCGCAGTAATTGTGGTACCCCTTTCCAAAAACCATCATGATTACACAATGCTGATCCCAAAATACGGTGAGCATATCCTTGCCTGCCGAGGGCTGGACCCGTGCATTTTTAGGGACTGAAGATGCTCCCACTTGGCACATTGCTAAAAGAGCTTTTGAGCAGTCGACTCGTTCCTTTTTTTGGAAAGGTGTGAGCAGTCGGGGTATCCACTGAGCTGACAACTTCCGCATGTGCAAATGGTCATGAATGATTTTCTCCCCATGCAGACCCCACACTTCTCTTGACATCTTGGGCAAGTTGACGGACAGTAATAAGCCGATCTTCCAAAATTGCAGCTTCCACTTGCCTGATAGAGTCATCATCAATGGCTGACTGGGGTCGACCTGGAATTGACAACGTCATACGATGGGGCATCCTCTCCGTACGTTTCATCAAAAGTCTCCTTTGGTGTACGACCTTCAAGAATAAAAACCTTATAACCGCTCTGTACTCAATAGCCTCCATTTTATACCTTACTCTACTCTAAGACCTGTGCTGACAGAAAGAATGAATATGAGACATATGAGGCATCACTTGACCGCTACATATCACATGTGAAGTTCTACTTCTTCCGGTAAAGATAAGTTGGTCAGGGGAATATGTATGGGAGTTTAATTGGTAACACCTTTTCACATTTTCATGAAATCACTTTATTTCAGGGAGAACGGTGTGCTATAGTGCCTTTAAGCAATGGTATTTACGAACAGTTATGACATATACATTCGGGAGGCTTTAACTAAAGCTAGGCATATACAAGGATCTCATTGTACAATCAGCTTTTAACAAATTGTTGCGGTTCCTCATACGAAGCCGGTCTTAAAGCAATGTTGCTATCGATCAGCTGATCGCAGAGGTCGTTGCCCGCTTTGGTGATGCTTCCGGTCACCTTGTCTTCACCGCGCTCTCATCTCCCAGTAACTGGATTAGTTGACTGAATTAAGGGAGACGGCTGAAATCTGTTTAAATCTCGAGATTACTCGAGTATTGTTGTGGTTCATTTCATGTGAAATCTGTTTAGCACTGGAGGTTATTTGGTGCACACTCGTGTGTATATCTATGGCTATTGCAAATCTTCTGAACCTTTGATTTACACTTCTTGAGATTGGGAATGTGTAGGTTACTGCAAACAGAAATCGGGTTTCTGTAGCGCCTCGTGTACCTACTGTTTTAACTTTAACCATTAAAACCCGTTACGATTTTCCAATATTAAGAAAGAATCCAGAACCTTTGACTGCATTTCTGCAAATCTGAATTATTCAGGTTTATACATGGATAATTTCAGAATCTCATCGTGTCTCACCACTGTCTGGAATTAACGATTCCGCTGTGATCTCTCATAGTATCTGTCATGGCTCATCCGGAGAAGGTTCAAGTTTGAATCCCTACAAGAGCTTGGCAACTTGGCATGCTGTAGAACACTGTTCTTCATTCAGTAAACTTGGAGTGTAATGCTACATGTAAAATGCCACATGCGATATCACGTGTAAAATGTCACATGTAATGCCACAAGTAAAATGACACATGTAATGACACATGTAATGCCTCATGTAAAATGCCACATGCTTTGTCACATGTAAAATGCCACATGTAATGTCACACGTACAAACCACATGTAATGCCACATGTAAAAAGCAACATGCAATGCCTCATGTAAAATGCCACATGTAATGCCACATGTAATGTCACTTGTAAAATGCCATATGCAATGCCACATGTAATGTCACTTGTAAAATGCCATATGCAATGTCACATCTAAAATGCCACATGTAAAATGCCACATGTAATGCCTCGTGTAAAAATGACAGATGCAATGTCACATGTAAAATGCAGCATGTAACACGACATGTAAAATGCCACATGGAATAGCAGCACATACCACCCACGGTTTCACGGCATCTTATAGCATTGGTTTTGGTATTGGTAATCTAATACTTAGACTCTGAAAACAATTTATTGAACAAAATATTGAAAAAGAGACTTTTTTTTAACTGAAAATCCCATTTCTTACAGTCTCCTGTAAAATGATGATATTTTCAGAATAAATACTTTTTTCAGAGTCTGAGTGGAAGACTAGTATTACGGCTTCTTCCTGATATGACACGAGCTCCCGTGATATAAGTAAAGTGCACGCATGCGACATTAAACTACACAGTACTATATACGAATTACTTCAAACCCGCTTTCCGAGAAAAAGAATGATACTGACGAACCAACGAAGGTCAAGAAAATGCTCTTGATAAATCTCGATTCTCAGGTTTATTTGAAATATATCTATTTCAAGTAGGTTCTATGCAATAAGTATAATTACTCTCATTATTTCAACTTTGGTGTCAAGACTCAAAGTGTTCGTAAGTAACTAATGTAACCTTAGTACCTTATTCATGATATCCTATATCAACTTAAAGGTATCATTGCATGTAAGTAAACTGTAGATATTTGTAAATTTTGAAATGATAAATACTGATTCATTTATTTATTGATCAATTCCAATTTATGTTGTCCAGTATATAAGAATTTTTGTTCCTAAATTGGGTATATGTCTGAAATAATAATCAATAATTCTGCATAAGCGCCGAGTTTAAGCTAGGCTGTTCACGGCCAACATGTCGCTAGAAAACACCATTTACAATCATTACCAGGTACCCACTTGTACTGCTGGGTCAACAGAGGCCCACTTTGATTCTCAACGAATACCTAAGTGGTTTAATCACCCTTCAAATTCCCTGTTGAACCAGCAAGAAAAGAGGGTCACCCACCCATGTCGATTGATGCTGAACGGCACTGAACTATACACAGGAGAGACAGAGGTGTGAGCTGGATGGTGTGTTGTCTCTACGAGAGACAAGTGTAAGCTGGGCTGTGTGCAGGCTCTACGAGAGACAGATGTGTGAGCTGGGCTTTGTGCAGTACCTTCGAGTGACAGAGGTGTGAGCTGGGCTGTTTGTAGTCTCTACGAGAGACAGAGGTGTGAGCTGGGCTGTGTGTAGTCTCTACGAGAGACAGAGGTGTGAGCTGGGCTGTTTGTAGTTTCTACGATAGACAGAGTTGGGAGCTGGGCTGTTTGTAGTCTCTACGAGAGACAGAGGTGTGAGCTGGGCTGTTTGTAGTCTCTACGAGAGACAGAGGTGTGAGCTGGGCTGTGTGCAGTCTCTACGAGAGACAGAGGTGTGAGCTGGGCTGTGTGCAGTTTCTACGATAGACAGAGTTGGGAGCTGCGTTGTGTGTAGTCTCTACGAGAGACAGAGGTGTGAGCTGGGCTTTGTGCAGTATCTACGAGAGACAGAGGTGTGAGCTGGGCTTTGAGCATTATCTACGAGAGACAGAGGTGTGAGCTGGGTTGTGTGCAGTCTCTACGAGAGACAGAGGTGTGAGCTGGGCTGTTTGTAGTCTCTACGAGAGACAGAGGTGTGAGCTGGGCTGTGTGCAGTCTCTACGAGAGACAAAGGTGTGGGCTGGGCTTTGTGTAGACTCTACGAAAGACAGAGGTGTGAGCTGGGCTGTTTGTAGTCTTTACGAGAGACAGAGGTGTGAGCTGGGCTGTGTGCAGTCTCTACGACAGACAGAGGTGTGAGCTGGGCTGTTTGTAGTCTCTACGAGAGACAAAGGTGTGGGCTGGGCTTTGTGTAGACTCTACGAAAGACAGAGGTGGGAGCTGCGCTGTGTGCAGTTTCTACGAGAGACAGAGTTGGGAGCTGCGTTGTGTGTAGTCTCTACGAGAGACAGAGGTGTGAGTTGGGCTTTGTGCAGTATTCTCGAGAGACAGAGGTGTGAGCTGGGCTTTGAGCATTATCTACGAGAGACAGAGGTATGAGCAGGGCTGTTGATAGTATCTACGAGAGACAGAGGTGTGAGCTGGGCAGTTTGTAGTCTCTTGCGAGAGACAGAGGTTTGAGCTGGGTTGTGTGCAGTCTCTACGAGAGACAGAGGTGTGAGCTGGCTGTAGATAATATCTACGAGAGACAGAGTGTGAGCTTGGCTGTGTATAGTCTCTACGAGAGACAGAGATGTGACCCCATGTCGGATCGTCCTTAGGCTCAGGTCGATATTTTGCAATTTGCCACTTCCAGAAACCCATAGATCTAGTAATGGCTTTCTTTGATCCATCACCGGTATACTCGCCTGTCAGAGGTTTCTGGGTCAGTTTGAACGAGATATTGTCTGTTTATAATAAGTATTGTTACAGAAATAAATGTGACTAAATGGTACATATCGCAACTGATCTTCTACTTCAGATCGGGAAATAGCATGGCCTTTTCTTATCGTGCAATGTATAAAGGATAAATGATACAGGATAAATGATAAAGTCAACGGATATTTTCAATATCTGAGCATTTACATATAAAGCAATATTTTGCAATTGGAATAAACGGTTAAAATTGATTTGCGTTAACGCCGCTTTCAAGATTGTTTCACTTATATCACGGCTGCTAGTATTATTCATTGCAGGGAGAAAGTCCGCAACACCGTTGTGGCTATTGATTGCGGTGAAACCTGTGAGCATCGGCTTGAGCTAGTGAACCAATGGTACTGCACTGACATTCAGTGTTACATTGCACCCAAACCTTACTGCATGTAGAACGGTTCTTCACATCAGACAATGCCTCTGGCAGGATCCGAACCCCGCGGACCTCTCTTGATTCGAAGCCGATCGCGCTAACCACTGAGCTATCCGGCCCCTAAACACTATATATTTAGGTCGCCAAGGCAAAATGCAATATTTATTCCTTCTGCAAGATAATGAACATTCAAAAATATATCGCATGCTTATTTCTATATCTATAATATATAAAGCTTCCTATTAGAGGCAGTCGGTCAATTTCAACATGTATTTATCTGTGCTGCGGCAACAATGACATAATTTCGCATAACACAATAAGCTACAAATAATTAAGAAATCATGGGATTTGAACTTTCCGAGAATGCACCATAGCGGCACATGACACGTGATGGCATTTAAACGCTTGTCAATTACAGTCCCTCCGAATGCACGAAATGCGCGTGCACTTTCCACTCTTCTACGAATTGCACGTGCCTTTGTTATATAACTCGTCTCCATTTCGTTTGTCGATTTCCTAAGTGTATTTGTTCAAGTCAATTTAAATGTTTAATTTTTCCATAAATCTTAAAGATCAAGATTATTTACAGAAACATCACCCGATCGCCTTATAACCCCAAGGCATTATTTTCATTTCATCTGCAATCGTTAAGCTATCATAAAGCGATATCTCAAAGGCATGAAATAATAAAGAGTTCAAAAGTGACGATTTCACCGAAGTATAGGCACCAATACCCTCTATACACGACATTGACATATCACGCTATGGATCGATGTACAGAAAGCGCTAGCCTCCAAATTGACCAGCTCTTCACATGAAGACTAAAAAAATCATTGCTTATTAGTCACTATACCAATAACCATGGCAACACCAAAACCTGACGCATCTACCAATGCGAATAAGAACCTATGGATCATGTTGTTGATTTAAGGCCAGACGCGAATATCAATAGACTGTCCCAAGTCTCGTTATATTCCGAAACTAAAGTATGATATTTATCGTATTTGTATAAATCGATTAATTATACACAGTAAGTAAATTTCAATTTTAAGAATTTTAAATTAAATTTTTAAAGTGACTTTTTAATTGAGTTTTATCTAATTTGAAAATTCAGAAGGAACGTAATAAGCTAAATTATTAGTGTATAGATTTTGCATTTTCTATTTAGTATAATTAAGTTATTTCGTTTGGCTTGCAATTTCAAAGTGTATATTCAGATAGCTGCGAAAAGCAAGACTTGTAAGAGGTTGCTTAAAGGGGAAGTAGCACGATTTTTTCAAATTTTATTTTTTCAAATTTCCCATTTATAATGATTGTTTATGTAATTCATATTTACTTTAGAGGGCAAAACATCTTATTACACAAACCAATTATCCGTATTGATAATAACGGTGTTGCGTATAAAGCAAAAATTGCATGGCGGCCATTTTATTGTGAACACAATTTATTATTTCGAATGACAAAAACGATTCCCATGGCTTTACAGAACCATGAACGTTCATTTTTTAACTTGATTTTCTGTAGAGAGAAGGGTGTTTTACTATTGGTGACATTATTTTTCAAATACATTTCATCGACTTATATCCGCGAAAAAACGTGCTACTCCCCCTTTAAAATATACATTTATAGTTCTGGATTTGACTGTATCTAAGACTAAGATTTAGGTAGAACGAAAATAAATATTGACAGAGGAGATTGGTAGAGAGGCTAGCAGGTGTCCGCTGGAAGGAAACTGACCGGTGTATGCTTTCTTGTACATGATCAATATCAGTAGTCATATTGTGACTCCCAGCTTACCCTCGTATGTTGAAGACAGAATGGTCAGTAGTCATATACTGACTCCTAGATAACCAATGTACACTTGCGGGCAAAAGAAAATATAGGTACAACATTGCAAATTTAATAATTCAGTAATGAACACGACTACCGTTTTACATTCGAGACACGCTGGTTTTAATCATTTAGTGACTCCGAGATTACCCATGTACACCTCGAGGACAAAAGAAAGTATAGGTACAACAACGCATATATCTTCAAGTTAGTGAAATGTTTATTACAGGCTGTAAGTATTTAGCATCTTGTTCAACTGTTCAACTGTTTTATTACTCATAAACCACCTTCGGTGGTACAAGAGCATATACACAAATACAATTTACAATTTACAATTACAATTTTCAGGCATGCGCCTGTAGACAGACAATGATTACAATTTATAGTTCATTGAATAATACACGAATATGTGAATAAATAACAGACAGAATACAGATACTTACTTAATATTTGTTAGCATATTTTGAAGCTGTATGATAAAAACTTGATAAGTATTTCTTATGTACGATATACAGTGCCGGACAAAAGTCACTTCCCCTGTATTGCAGTCTGAAAGTGAAATTACTGCAGTATTATCGCAACGGGAATGCAGTCGGCTCGCAGGACTGACCCGTGATTTCTGCACTACTATCGCAGTAAAAGAGTGGGAGAGTCGCAATACAGGCGAATGAGCGGTTCTGTGGCTACCGGGAGGGCGGGGCTTACATGTACGCGCTAGTCATTCCTGCGATCAATGCTTTTGCGGCCATAAATTGACATGTGCGTAAGATGGTCCTGGATGGATGATTGACTCAATAAACTAAAGATATAGTGATATTTATCTTAATAACGAATTTATTGTTATTTATTTGTGGGTCTCGAAAGTCCTACATGTACATGTACGCCTGTAACAAAGTGAGACAGTTTGTAATAAACTAAATTTCTTATTCACTGTTATGTGAGGTAAACGCGATTGGAGAGAATAGCATTCCTGTAAACACATGCACTTGCACTGGGGAAATTCACTTTATATAAAGTTTGAATATTGTCGTCCACATAATAGTGTATTTAGAATTATATTCAGTTACACAGTGTGTACATATTGTGTGGTGTTTATTATTGTTCTTGTAAAAGTAAACTGCTTGGATATGATAACGGATACATATTTTGTGTAGGTGTTTGTGTGGTGTGGGGATGTTGTAGGTCGGGTATTCCCCTGAAGCCGGTTTTGAACTCCGGTAAAATCCTGATATGTTGTATATTGTTTTGACAATGTTTGTGGGTAATATTAGAACTGATCATTTTGATGATCCGGAAACGAAATGAAACCTGATTTTCAAAGTGATAAAGTATGCTGTTAAGTTGTATTATACATTGATTGTGTTCATTTAGAATTGCATAAACATATAGAACTGACGGCGGAAGGGTCATTTCCATAACAGCAAATGCATTTCAACTTTATTCACTGCCGATGATATGATCACCAAGCATCTCAGAAACGATTCGCCGAAACCATAATCATATTTCATTTACATTGAAGAATGTTATACAATAATAATGATTGATATACTTTTATTTATATTTCTATTAACATTATCAATTACATATTTGGTAAGGTCGTCGTTACATTTACATTGTTATATCTTTCTTATAATTTGTCATAAAAACATTAAATTAGGCCTTCTTTCGGGGATGTTTCTTTCTGTATGTTAAGTGGATTTGATTAAACTGTTGGCTTATCTAATTTGACTCCCGTTTATGAAATGTGTAATTAATTATACAGGCAGATGCATAAATCAAAACCGTTAACATACAAGTAGTAATCTCTCAGTGATAAGAAATGTACTTTTAAACAAAACATTTTCAAGATATTGGATTTTAGTTTGAGGTAAATTTGACAGGTTAATCTGTTAAAGACACGCATATATACATTCAAGGTTCAAATATGTATTCCCAAATACATGTATGCATGTCTATAAGATACATGTAAATAACTATTACTGTACATTATAAAGATTTACATGTATGATGTTTATTGCATATAGATAGATGTGTGACGAATGTCAATAATTTTATCTAGATAGTAGATACTGTATGTTTGTGGACTATTGTTGCTTCGGTTTCTTAGTTTGTTTAGCGAATATATTTACACTTCTAAGTGGAATTTGGTATGTATCATCTAATGAATAAACTATGAATTTATATTCACATAATCCCTATGATATTTGATCTAAAATGTACACAACATTAGTTCAGTGTGATTTTATTTTGAGATTTTAAATAGATTGTTTTTAAAAAAAAATTAATACACAGTTGTTATGACCATTTTAATAAACATATATGGAAACGAATATTTATATTAACATGTCACCATACAATTAAACGGCGTTTTCCATTTACATTTATAGCCGGACATGTTATATCCTTGATTTTATTAACCCATCCAGACATCATTAACATAACCGAAGTATTACTTTAGTATGAGAGCGTACCGCTCATTCCCGCCAACAGAGCACTGCGTGTGTATGAGTTAAAAAGAAATCACTAGTGAAGAATTGGGGCTAGAAGAATGGGTGTTTAGGTTGATTAAGGGATTGTTGCTCTCTGACAGAAAAAACCCCGAGATACATGTACATGCTGAATGATCTGTAACAAAAGTTTAAATGCCAATAACTGTGTAGTGAATTTGAGATGCGTGTATCCTTTACACAATGTATCCGAAAGTATCAAATCATGTAGATTAAATAACTGGCTGATGCAATTATATCATCATTCGAAGATCAAAGTAAAGGAAATATATTGTCGGTACGACTTTAAAGAAAATGGCAATAAAAACACAAAGTATTTTATAATCGCGCGTCTTAAGCAATCCAAATAGACTCAGAATATCAAGGTACGATACTTGAACCGTTCTGATAATTACCCTATGCACATAATTTCTGAACTTCCATGTATAAGTAAATTTGCCTCCAATTAAGTGAATAAAACCGTAATATAAAAGCGTACCGTCACTGACACTATCAATGTATGTAACACCTAAATGACCGTTAGCAAATCGTGAATATTTGGAATTTTTTAATTACGCTTGATCAGTGGGTGACCAGTGGGTCACGTAATGTGATAAACGCGCGACTACCTACATGTATGTTACGTAATCCGGTATATCATTTATTTCTAACGACTGAATACACGCTTACAATACACAACCCACTTTCAATACACAACCCGTCCCTTGTTTTAAGCAGTGTGCTTATTCGTCTTCGTTGCGTCTCGCCGGGTTTATTGTCTCGCTCGATATGACATGAGTCTGTGGATAGTATGTTTTAAAACGTAACATGTGTCTCATAAGTCAATTTGGCTGGGTATTTACTAATAATTTGTGCTATATTGTACAAGTGTACAATGAGTTCTATGCGTGACACTTTAATAAACTATAACTGTCTAACTCTCAGTCACAAGTAATATATAAAATTGGATTTTCCAATAGAGTGTGAAACAAACGCATCGTCATTCGTTAAAACTGCTAGTGATGCTCTTCTATTAACATGTAGTGTTCATATTTTTTGTCATCAAGCGATATTGATCGAGGTCAGGGTTACCGATTGGTAAACTGTGCTGGTGGTTGGTCCCTTGCGTTTAGAAAAAAGTCACTGGTCTAGCCTTCAAATTCCAAATGCAATTCTTTCATTTTCGGTTACATTCAGTCTTTAGATTTGAAATGTTTCATTCGACTTGTGTATCGTTATATTTGGGAAAGTATCAAGACAATATTTCTACAGGTTGTTTATTTGAAACATGTCGAAATGTTTTCAGCACAAGGTCGCATTTATGGTTAAGCTGCATCCATAGTGATTCATAAAATTTTATTAAGCTTTAATACGATCCAACATAACATATGTGCTGTTTGTAATTACAGTGCAAATAAATATACTCGACTTGCATATTCATCCCGAATAACCAAATACTTGTTTCCAATTAAAATAGAGTAACATCATTATGCATATGCAGAAACCAAAACTAAACGTCCCATTTATATGTACAGTAGTTATATGACCTATTAAATATGTGACTAATTTATCAGTTTGTCTGTTATAAATAATATTCCAAAATTACGTTTAAATCATTTGCGCGCGCCACACGCGGTACATTGTCCGGTTTTCGATCAGAAATCACTACTGTTAGTTTTATATCGTCAATATACTAAGTAGACTAAGATCAAAATGGCAATCTTCGGCAACAGTCAGTACTTCCCGATAACATAACATAATCTAGAACACAACGTTTTGCATAGACAGACAGACAGACAGACAGATGGATGTTCCTTTAAGAGCCGATATCAATTGTTTAATCAATGAATTAGACAAGGAATTAGATGGATATACGTCTCTGGTTTAATTATGATAATGCGAGGTTATGGCCGACATCAAATGCGACGGTTTGCGACAAGGGGGGCGCGGGCGTAACGCCTGAGTGAATTTACCACCGGGTGTATTTATATTACATAACGATTTTGAGTGAACGGTGTCTCCCTCGTAATACACACAGAGAGAAAGATAACATGCTTAATTCGCCATAGTCAGGCATGCAGACAGACAAGTTTGTTTAAGTGTCACAAGTTGAAAACAAAAGAGCCATCATGAGAGGTGGTATATCTCCCCGGTTGAATAATCAGTTTTAGCGGTATACAATAACACACCACTGGAAGATAGAGTATGTTTTAACTGCAACGATTTTATTGAAAATGAAGCTCATGTACTTTTACACTGCCCTTTATACAAAAATGTTACCAAAAATATGTTATCTTTATCTTCTACTTTGAATGTTAGTTTTAATAATATATCGGATGTGGAACAGCTTGCATTTATTATGTCATGCCCATATTTTTTAGAGTTACTGCCAAAACCTGCATGGAAGTCTTAGATTTTAGAAAATCCCTTTTATATATCTAGCAATTCTTTTTACCGTAACAATTTACCTTGGGTTTTAATAATATAGTATACTATATAATATGTACATTTTATTTTTATTAAGGTCCTTTAATATGTATATATGTAGTCTCTCATAATCCCATGTGGGATGGCTCATCACTTTATATTTTATCGACTTGTATATAAACATTTTTATGAGGTGAGATTTTGTAATAAAATATCTGTCTGTCTGTCTGTCTGTCCGGTATATAACTACCCCTCAGGGCTCATCTACAGGATATGAAGGACTACATGTTTGTACAAATGAAATATTAACAAACTAACGTTTTTAAAAGTTGCTTTCTACAGGTAAAGTCATGTGTATATTTCATTATATGTGTATATATTGCACTACGTAATGCGTGATAAGACAAATCGTACCCTTCTCACAAACTTCAAAGGATTTATCTCATGTAATTGATATAACTGTTGGTTTCAAGGTATTTATTATGACGGGATCGTTAAACAAGGAAGAAATCTCCATACAAACATATACTTAAACAAATGAGTGACGATTATAGAGCAGAAAATGTTACATACACCACAGAAACAAAATAAACTAGTCAACAAGCATTAAAAAAATGTGGGTAGGCGTTATATAATTTTTGCATTGTTTATTTTAATTTTCAGCAAACTTCGGTATGACTGAGTGTACACAATAATGATAAGGAATTCAATTAAAATCTCAAGTCAGTAACTAAATTGTTTTCATAATGGTCACGAACGTTTACAGAAAGATATTTTATTCAAATCTCACCTCGATTGCACTTTTATAAATATGTTGATTTATTGATAAAAGGAAACAGGCAGAACATCGAGCTACCCACTCTGGGGTTATGAGAGACGTGCTATTCGAAGTAGATCACGAGATCAACAAGTGTGCCGGTGCCTGACATGGCGGTATCCATTGATGTGATTAAATTGCCATTTGAATGGGAGTTGGTACACTCGGTGATGCAATGGGCATAGGGGTACCGGTGCCTTTGGACAATACGGAAGATACAAGTGTCTTACAGTTCCGTGCAACCTGTCAAAACACCGTGTAACTAACAGCATTATCAATCGGTTTTGCCGAACTATGAAACGTGATAATTATTACAAGAAAATGTACACAGACTAATATATCATATTTTGTAAGATATCTTCTTTAAGGAAATGTATAATATACAAACATACACACCCTATACACATGTATGTACTTGGAGAAACACTATACTAACATTAATCCATCTACATGCAACACTATTGTTTTACCGTTGGGAAATATATACAGGGAAAAAGGATTGTACCCATAAATGTCTGATAAGAAAATAGACAATGTATCAGAAAAAGAAACTGTGTGATATGACAGAAGCGTCATCGACCAGTGTAACAAATAAATTTTGTCCAAAAAAAAAAGAGAAAACATAAAGTCGATAGTGGTTGTTGTAATGTGAGTAATATTATTAAACTGATAAACCTTTAGTACCTGTTAGAATAGAGTTTTATTCAGATCTTCGTTTTATTATTATTATTTAGATCCCCAAACGCACACTTTCACGAACATATCTTATAATGCTACCATTATACAGTTTAAATATATATATATATATATATTATTATATTTATATATATATATATTATAAGAATAATCAACGAGTTGGAGGAATTACGGATTATCTGTCCCGAGTTAATTATTGTGATAAACTCCGAGCTTTAGCGAGGAGTTTGACATAATAATTCACGAGGGACAGATAATTCGTAATTCCGAGCACCGAGTTGGTTATTCTTTTTCTTACCCAAGATCATTTTAATGCATAAAAATCGAAAAACAAGACGCGAATTCACGATCTTTGATACGACTGTAAATTACAAATTGTAGTCATACGCCATTCATAAACTCTTTCACACCTTCAGGATGCGCATATCTAAATAGTTTCCAACTTGCTCTATTTTTTCAGAACTATTCTAAAGTAACTGTTGAATTTTATTGCCAAAACGGTTTACTGACATAGTAAACAACTCGTTTATATTGTAAACTATGTCGCAGAATGAGAGAAAATTAATGAAAACGTGAACTTACAATCGCACTGTTGGAATGCAAAATAGGAGTGTAATTACGTCACCAAATGACGTCATGGTTAATGACGTCACAAAGCAATGACGTCACGGCAGTGCAGTCGGCGACTCTTGCATGTTGCTTCGCCTTGCAAGTTTAGTACTGTAATTACGGTCTCGGAAACTTAGGTTGAACATGACTTTATATTTAATAAGTTTTACTGACATGTGACTTCAATTAGGTATGCTCGAAATTGTTCAATTATGTGATTTTGCTTAAACAGGATAGCTAAGGAATTCATGAATGAGCGCAAAGTAGTTCCGTCAACCAATCAAAACGCAAGTTATATTTAGAAAAACTGTAATTCCCATGACCATTATGAAAACTTTAATACCCGGCATATCTGTGCCCGCTTGGGTAAGAAATATATATATATATATAAATATATATGATACCTTTTTAACATTGTCTCATGAGCCAAATAAAGGCTGTTTTTTTAAACACATTGTAGTTATTTCATGTCGTATTTAAAATAAAGTATACACAGATGTTGAATGTGTGTCATTTTGTCACTATTACATAACATTATCTCATACAACATGTATACAAGTAAGAAATGTTATAAATTCCACAACATAACACTATGGTATTTATTCGACGTGAAGCAACGACAACTTCAGCAATCATTTGACAGTAAATGCACATTTCATCTTTACGCCCGCCCACTACAGTACTAGACCAATCAGCTCTCAGCAGCTTAATTTGGGACCTGGACGCATCGGAATAGCCCCGCCTACATTCACGCAGTCATCTCGCAATTATCGTGCGACAGAGACGCTAATTTGGCGGGAGACTGTCGCGTTCCTGTCGCAGGAATAACGCAGTCATGACCCAACTGTGCTCCGACACGATTGCGGGAATACTGCAATTTTACTCCCATGACTTTTGTCCGGCACTGTAGTTGTTGGCGACAGGACGTATATATTGTTATTAAAACATTTGTTTATGGGTAGATATCGTTCGCGATTTAAATTTAGCATTGGACAGTTTAGAATATAGTGTAACTCGTCACCGATTACACTTAAGTTACAAAGTTTACAATATCTTTCATCCCTCGGTATGTTCTGCCATCTTCCAGTTTCAATTGGTAAGTTGAGATTTAAGGTTCTAAATTTCAAAATTGGAACATAAATATGTTTAGGAGAAAGTAAATATTTTTCGAAAACTAATGTTTGTTTATAGTGTTGATAATACATTCCCTTTGGACTTGATCTGATATTTTCTCTCCAATTTTAAGTGAATTGATCTCTGAGAATGTGTCCAGCTTTCTTAATAACGCAGAAATGAACACCACTGAAACATCATTGTCTACTATTTTACATTGCAGACACAGTAGTTGTTATTATCAAAAGACATATAGAGACTCCTATGTTATCCATGTAGATTAGATATAGACCAGTTATTCCTATCATGCCTCCTATAGCTTACCCCGCGCACATGTACATTGTATACAGAATGGTTGTTCTAATGTGTTAAGTCATATCATGACTCGAGGTCGTTCTAATCACCTATTAAGGACTGTCGGATCTTATATTGTATTGTTGTTCGTAGCCTATGTTTTTTGAACATCTTGAAAGTATATATTGAAAAAAATGTTCAATCACGATGCTTAAGGATGTCCGCTCCTTCCTGGTGAACTTCAAAAAATGAAATATGATTAAGTAAAGATTTTCTTTCCATCTTTATTTACTTCATGATATTCTACATCATCTACATTCTTTAAACAATTAAATTAAGAAAATGTGACTTTAGAACCTCTAAAAAGTGCTTAAACAGCATAAATGGCCTTAATTTGACTAAAAAGGGGGGTTTCAGGTACATTTCGTGTCAAAGCTTAAAAAAACCCACACTACCATATATGTATTTTCATCGGTTTCGGTAGGGTAACATGAACTTTGTAACATATCAAAAAAGGAAAAAGGTTTAATACTAGAAATGTAGTATTTAAAAGTTTTTAGCAGTTTTTTTTCTCATTTCCCCATAGACTCCAATGTTAAAATTGTACTTCACCCCTCTATCTTACAGGCGTCATATCTCGAAAAAACCCACACTACCCCTATCTTTTAATGCTGATTTTCCAATCATATAATTTGATCTTTTAAAACATATATGTTAGAAAAAAAGTTTAATACTTTAAATTTGAGTAGCGAATATTTCACAAATGATCAAATAGTAGAGAATAAGAGGAGAACACGCCCTCTGAACCTGGCCCTATACTGACTATAGTTTGGATCTATCATTCACTACTCTGAACTGTACACTGCCAGGCAAAAGAAAGTACTCACTTCTGATGATTTTATCTTATGTTGGATGTCGTAATCTAGAACTGAAAAGTGCAGATGTTAAGTCAGCAGTCAAAGAATACTACTACATATTTTTTAATTGAAAAAAAAATGAAATTTTAAATTTTAAATTTCTTCAAAAAATGTGTTTGATGATACACAACTGTTCATCGACATATAAGACATATTCTATGTGAAAATTAATAAATGTGAGTGATTCTGCACACATTTACAACATTTTAACATGGTCTAGTTGGTGTAAATTTCATTTCTAACTCCTATCCTGGTTCCCGGGCCTTCGTTCTTGCTACCCTTCTCTCGAGAGAACAGTAGCGAGAACGAAGGCCCGGGAACCAGGATGTTCTTACCCCTGTCTTCATTTAACTAAGATATTTCAACTAAAATTTAACCACAGTCACCAATTATTTCATTCAAACTACTGCAGATACATATTATTGCATCGAGCCATAGTCAAATGCATTTGATTAGTTTTAAAAATTGAATTCATCGAAACCAATTGACGGGAGTACTTTCGTTTGCCTGGCAGTTTATTTCCAAAATTTTTTATTGTTATTTACTGAGAATATATATTATTATTATTATTTGATATCCAACCAAAATGCCCTGAACAAAAATGACACTCTTTTAAGAGCAGCAAAACGGCATTAAAAACTCATACATAGGAATTGAAAAATTCAACGAACAATGACAATTGCTCCTCATATTAACCAAATCAATCTGGTGAACAAACTGTACAACAAAACAACTACGAACGTCAGTAAACACTGTTTCGAGATTCTTGAAATATCTAACATTATTGATACTCTTTTATTTATGAATATTGATCTGTATTATTCAATAACTTCCTCAATAGCCTATATGATAACATAATCCCTTTGTGAAGCCATATTACCGTTGTGCCTTTGTAAGTCTCAACGCTCCGTCAAACTATGACGGAAATCAGATTAAGACAAGGATACTGTTTGCGTCCCTTTTTATTAGCTGTTTCATCCTACTTGTATGACAAATATGTGGATTTTCATCGTGTAAATTACACAGAGAGGCCTGTCATTGATAGCGCTGTAACGAAGGGATTACTCATATTGGCAGAATGCGCCATTAGAGAAGAATGATATTATTAGATGAGGACTGTTTGCTTTGGGCAGGATTAGTAGCCAACGTGTCAAACGGACATGACTTCACCGGCACCGTGTGTTGAACATGCACGGGACAATGGCTTTACAATTCTCCACTATAATTTGATATAAATTGTTCGTCAGGCAGTATGGAACATTAATGAGCAGAAAACATGTTTGATGTCATATCGTGTAACAAATGAATCGTTTATTAACGGTGAGGATTTGGTTGTATTTATGTCGTTATTACATTAGTATTGGCTTGTTACTCGGAAACAAATATCATGTTTCAATCAAAAGGGATTAACGTTGCGAATAGCCTTTTCAATCTGAAAGAATTTTCACATAAAAGAATGAATGACAGCGTTTTCATTCGTATTAGTCGTATCACTTTATAGTTTCCGAGTTAAGTTAACAAAACGTATGACACCCGTTGTAGTTTTATTCAAAAACCGTATTTTGTTTATAAAGAATTATTCAAATAATACATGATAATGTTGGTTGTATTCTTTTTATTCGATTATGGTCTGTGTATATTTTGATTTTATAATGTCGATAACCCAAACCCTGTGACTCAGGCACCATACAAGCACTATCCACATGGTGAAGACGCAATTGGACTTTGGAATGTGTAATATTACAGATATAGTGCGTCCGAATATAGCAATTTGACATTGTGACAATCAATATGAAGAGTTTCATTTAGAGTTATTCACTTAAAAGGAAAATAGATATTCCTATATATAGTTACGCATAGGACTCGGCTCTGAGCATTTGAACCAATTACAAAGACAAAGATCGAGAAACTTTAGCTCATGTTTTGTTTATGAAATTATGCTTTTCCAATTAAAACATAAACATATAATGGTCTGGACTAGCGCCCAAAATCCAAACCCAAAATCCAAATTGAAGAATAGCTTGACAAGTGAAGATTCTCAGCTAATGCACTGAGAATAAGTCTCTCTGGTGTTTGCTTTAGTTTTAAAACGTAAAATCTTCAACAAAAGAATTAAGACATTTTCTAGGCACTACATGTATGTGTAAGTCAGCTTGACTGACCAATGAAGTTGATTGGTCGTACTTGATTAGTTAAACAGTGTATCAAGCCACTGATAGATAAATCGACACGAACACCGTCTTGCCGGAAGTAGTTTAGATACAAGAACGAGATCTCACTTCCTAGATCAGGTTTTCCTGTTTATTGGTCCAGCTTAATGAGGCAGTTTTATGCCGAGCTGGATGTAAAGGAACTCGACAAGAAATTCGAGTCAACAGTTAAAGGATAAGAAGCCCATTAGAGTATAATCCGATTGAGATCGATCGCTGAAGGGGACACGTCATCCTTTCAGAGTTATCGTCCTTGAGGGTCACGTGGTTCCGGTTTTTAAAGCGAAGGGGTGATTTGGAATAATTACACTGAACAAGAAGGGTGTATAAAAGCACATTACGATCTTATCATATAGAAAAAACGTAATGTTTTTACCGACATCGATTTCACAATAATGCTCCTCATTTAGTAATAAACATATTTTGAAGTATTTAATACTCAAGATCAAAACTTCACCCTCTCAAATGCCAATGGTTTTTCCTTTAACAATGCTTATGGGTTACTCAAAATTGTATAATAAATTTCAGAAATTGTGTTGAACCCCATTCAAAATGAATTCAACAGCAATCACTGAATGTACCAACAACATATCCAGTCGGCCACCGTGATCTGAGGATGTAGGTTCGAATCCAACAAGGGACTCTATATTAGCCTCGAACAAGTATAGAAATAGTGTGCTTTTGCAGCCGATGTATTCCCAAATATTACAATAATATTGTTATTAAGAATTTTGTGCGATGGAATAAGATGGAGAAGAGAGAAGGGGCGGACACAATTTACTAAAATAAATCATTGGGTCGCTTATGAGGCCAAGGCGCAAATTACGTCGAATACGGTATACATTTTAGTATGCTGTTCAATAGATACACAATGTACAGACCAGTGCTACTGGTAGCTGAAGCAATAACACTGCGCGAGTAGGGTGAGTCACGGCAGTATCAATAGATACTTATTGCTAGGAGCTCTTCTCTAGGGGCATTAATCTCAATAACACTCTTGCTAACCAATAAGAACCGTTATAACACAGGTTGATGAATGATATCCAAACCCCATTAGTTTCACTTTTTGAAATTAGAGACACATTGGCGTTACTCGATACTGAGAAGAACGCAATACGAGAACAAATTATGTAGTGTTTTAATGTGGCATCCCTAAATATGTTTTTGATGTAAGAATTATTTTAACATTTTGAAAAATAAATGTTCAACTTCTTCATACATGTATCGAGGTTTTGGTATAAATTCTAGATTTAAACATATATATATTCAATTGAAAGCATTGGGAACAAGTTATCCAAACTATTCAAACCCTCTCATGTAAATACGCCGTTATAAAGCTAATTTAAGTCCTAGTTTTTACAATATTAAGATTTATCTTCAATTTTTAAAAAAGAATCAGGTTAAAAAAGATGTTCTTGATGTGATTGTTGTTTATACTATTAAAATACACGTCCTAATATATCAATTCATAAACTGGGATAACAATAACAAATACTCCCGTCATTTATCTTACAAAAATCAATCTAATACCCTAATGTGTGTAAATTGTATGATAACCGTTTGTGTACAGTTGATTCATATTGATCATAAACATCTTAAGAACAGTAATCAAATTATCGATAAACCACGTCCATTTTATTCCATGAAAAGATTTCTCATTTTATCCCACTAATTATCACAGTGCTCTTAATAAATACATTTCGCGTTAACTGTCAAACGTCTCTTTCAACCAAAGCATCTCTTTCTGTTAAGAAAAAAATCTTGTTCTTTCGGTAATCGAATTTCAAAATGGCCCTCGACATTTAACCCTAGCCCCAGTTTGGTCGTGTAAATACTTGTGTGCAATTACGATGGGCGATAATAGGTTTTCAGAGTTTGCCTAACATGCGTTGCCCATACTGCCCGCGCTCTTGTCGTAATGACGAGCCTACGATTCTTCTAAATGGGCAAATTATCACCGAGAGAAATCCACGTGGTTGCTCCCTCGCCGCTCAAACCGGATAACCAGTCAAAAAAAATATTACCTCAATTTGATGTGATTTTACGGCGGTGATGGTTTTTATATTTATCAGTATGGATCTGCTAATCCAATATTTTCTCTCTAAAGTCAAATAATCGGCGCTGATCTCGCATTCATGTGATCTGTTAAGAGGGAAAAGGGGTTCCAATTTCCTCTATTAAAGACATAAAAGCAAGAAAGGGGATGGGTTAGATTCACAAATGAGGAAAGAAGACTTCAGCGACCAGAGGAAACAAGGCAACTTCGATTCTGATTTCGATGATTGATGTGTTGTTGGAATTAATATTGAAGATTTTTTAAACATTTAAATTGATATCATTTGAATTCCAACATCGCATATTTTTTTAGATATATAATTTCAATGATAATATATAAAAACCTACAAATGTTAATAAACTAATTAAAAATTTCAAAATATGAATATATCAAGGATAACTGTTAATAAACCAATTTCGAATTTCAAAATATGAATATTACAAGGATAATTGATATAACCTTGAGGAACATTGCTGCATATTTAATCTGAGTTAATGTGACAATAAGACAAGGTTAAAACAGTTTAAAAAAAATTAAAAACACGATAGGTGGCAAAAAAGCAGCAAAATTATGTTAATGTTTAGATACCTGAATGTTTTAAGATAGGAAAAACAGGCACATAATTGAAAAACAAATAATACACTGTATATAGTTCATCGATAAGCTTGACAACATTTCTTATGGGTAGGAATTCAGAGTAGAATATTTACCCAATTGGGTCAAAATTCAAAATCATGCGTAATTCCGTTAAAAAGAAATAATGTTTCGCCTTATATTCATAAAGATCATCATAACGATATCTTACAAGACGACTGTTTTTTTATGATGTATTGATAGTATAAATAAACAGACGGAAACGTTGTCTATACAAAATGAACGCCAGTCCCACTGTCCCTTTAAACCTATAAGATAATTGGACCCACATGACTCATCTGTTCCAGGAACAGGATTTTGAAGCTCACTACGCACCAAGTAGTCTTGACTAAAATTAAGTCTATGGATTTTTTTTTTTATAGTTACTGTACCTTCATAATTTTGATTCTATATTTTTAATACTTTCAGTTCCACGTGTATTCAGTTTATCTAGACTTGTTGAATAAACATCTAGACTGTATTAAGGATGTTCGCTTCTTCCTGTTGAACTTCAAAAATGAAATATGAATAAGTAAAGATTTTTTGTCATTTTTATTTACTTCATGATATTCTACATCATCTACATACTTTTAAAAAACAAATGAAATAAAGAAAGTGTGATTTTAGAACCTTTAAAAAGTTCTTAAACAGCATAAATGGCCTAAATTTGACTAAAAAGGGGGGTTTTCAGGTACATTTTGTGTCAAAGCTTAAAAAAACCCACACTACCATATATATTTTTTCATCGATTTCGGTAGGGGAAAATGAACTTTGTAACATATCAAAAAAGGAAAGTTTAATACTATAAATGTAGTATATTAAAGTTTTTAGCAGTTTTTTTATATCATTTTCCCCATAGACTCCCATGTTAAAATTGTACTTCACTCCAATATGTTACAGGCGTCATATCTCAAACCCACACTATCCCCTATTTTTTAATGCTGATTTTTCAATCATATAATTTGATCTTTTAAAAAATATAAGTTAGAAAAAAAATTTAATACTATAAATTTGAGGAGCGAACATCCTTAAAGGCCATTAATTTTACACAGTCATAGAGCAGGACTACAAGTAGTCGTAAGTACCATACATTAACATTAGTTTACGGATCTTTAAAGGGGCAGTCGCTCGTTTTTGGGTTCAAATAAGTTGATGAAATGTATTTGAAAAATAATGTCACTAATAGTAAAACACCCTTATCTCTACGGAGAATCAAGTTAAAAAATGAGTATACATGGTTCGGTAAAGCGATGGGAATCTATTTTGTAATTCGAAATAATAAAATGTGTTCACATTAAAATGGCCACCATGCAATCTTTGCTTTATACACAACACCGTTATTATTACTACTACTACTACTACTACTACTACTACTACTACTACTACTACTACTACTACTACTACTACTACTACTACTACTACTACTACTACAGATAATTGGTTTGTGTAATAGGATGTTTTACCCTCTAAAGTAAATATAAATGACAAGAGTTTCCACAATCCTGACCATGGTTTCATTGCATTTCGTAAAAATACCTTCTTTTTACAGGATTTTGAATTTGTGAGGGATTTGTTGTTTTTTTATTAGGAAATATGCTGATTCTTAGTGTGAAACCTGCTTATCTGTCTATTAATGTTGTTGTGAGTCGAAAGCGATTGTGTAACATAAGAAATTGTGTGGTATCTTCTGTGCATATCCAGCTTGAATTAAAAAAAGTTCATGACATAAATTTATGAAAAAAAGAAGTAAAAATCAAATTTGGCTCCTGGAAATCAAAATATAAATTTTTATATTTCATAAGTATAGTTCAGCTTATATTTATATCAGTTAAAATTATATAGTGGCTCTTATTTAAAGCCCTCTGCATTTAAGTCTACAAAAAACCTGGAATAATGATTCATCGACTGAAACTCTCGTCTATTTCCTTTATCCAACACAGCGTGTAGTTGACAAATGTACTCCTGAGATCCAATAGATCGTCAGATGATGACAAATGACCAAACTGTCTAATAATGCGTATCGTCCAGTTAATGAACGGTGGCTGTGGTCAGCTCGGCGCTGACGTTGACACAAAGACGCCATGATGAATTGTTACAGATGACCGGTGTCCGAACGGTCAAGAGTGTCATGAAGCCATGTCTCAGCAGAGCAACCCCTCAGAGTGATGTCCACGCCAATTATAAATTACGAACATTCATTACAAGTTTGCACGACGAATGACCACTGTCCTGCTCCCTTGTTATGTGACACTGTGACTGGCCGGACACTTCTAATTAACAGAGCGGATTTCTTGGAACATGACTCACAGACCGGAAATCATTACCGACCGGATAGAGTTATCGTTCTTGACATTCTCCGCTGTGGGAGGCGTGCTGTCGCCACGGTTTGAGGTTTGCATTGCCGTTGTTGACGGACATTGGGCGTTGCCTTGGTCAAGTCATGTCCAAATTTAATTAATATCTCACCAAGGGCTCACAATCACATAGCAGTGCGTAATCACAGCCCTTCCAAGTTGTTTACGTATGGTATTTCATAGCTAATATAATATCATACAATACTGAAACATAATTATTAACAATTGTTTTGCCCATGTTTGTGACACTTCTGATAAGTTGTCTGAAAAATGAATTACCAGGCTCCATACATTATAAAAAGTAACTTATTTCCCCTATTTAGACAGTATCTTGATATCCGTCCTCTTTGGTCAAACACCTATTGGATCGTTTCCTGTAACGGGAGGTGTCTTTTTGCTTATATAAAGAGTGCATATCTGACGCGTGATATTTTCATCTAATGTGTTTACTGTTGTTGCCCATTTCATGTTTTTAGCTTGTCTGTCAAGTTCTAAAAAGTTTCATTCTAAAAAAGGCACGTTAATCTGGTCTCGTTGGGTAGAAATATCCTATGATTTTACAGTTTGATCGATGTCTTCCGTCACTGACAGAAATAACGTGTTGATAGTCTAGCATGTTATCATATTAGTCATTTTAGTAACCTCTCATTCCGTTGACACTCTCTCCGGTAGTCAAGTACTCCCACTTATAAACCAAAGCATTTTCATCGAAATGCCATTTTGAGCGGAATGACCAACAAAGTTGATATGAAATTTGATTCCCAATTAATATATATATATATATATATATATATATATATGATACTCACGTGCAAAAGAAAGTGCAAACCTTAGTTTTTTTTCGTATGTCTGATTTTCATTTACAAATATCTTAGGTTTTTGACGTCGTACTCTAAAACTGAATAGAGCAGGCGGTTAGTCATCAGTCAAATGATACTTCTACATGTTATTTAATTAAAAGAAAATTAAAATCACGTGAAAATCAATTAATGCGTCTCATTCTTAACACATTTACAACAAATTATGATGATGATCATGATGATAATTTTAACGCCTAATATCCAACGCAATGCTGTTAATCGGCGGTACATTATTACCCTGAAGGAATTATACTTTCAGTGCCGCTACTAGGCGCTCCGCACGACCTTATAGGTCCGTACTCCCTTTGTTCAGGTACCCATTTAGACAGCTGGGTGGACTGAGTGCAATGTGGATGAAGTACCTTGCCCAAGGACACAACACAGTATGAGACCAAGGTCACACATTTTTAGTGTCTCCACCGGGATTCGAACCCGGGCCTTTGGGGCCAGAGGCAAGCACGCTAACCACTAGACATGGCATAGGTCATGTTCGTGTAACTTTTCTTTCTTACCCTTGTCTACATAAAACAAATATATTTTCACTCAAACTTAACCAGTCGCCAATGAATTCCTTCAAACTACAGCTGACATGTGTTATTGTAATCATGCCATAATCAAAGTGTCTACTTTCTTTTCTACTCAGTTTAAAAATGGAATGATTCAATATAAAACTTTCGGATTGTTAAAAAATAACAGATAACTTGAGTGAAAGTGAAAAATGTACCAACGTTCCATTAAAAGAAATGTCGACACCAAAAATTGGGATCAAAATCAAGGGAGACAACTCATATCCCCGAGAGACAAAACGTCTGATGTTTGATGAAGATGGAGAAAAAACGACTGGGTCTTGCAAAATCTGGAGTAAAAAGCAGAGAGGGTATAAAACACTCACAACAATGATTAATTGATCTTTAGTGTCTCTTTGCTTTCGCTCCTTTAATGAGGCAGAAAACTTAACTAATTTACGTCTTTCTAATATAGTTTTCCTTCGGTTGCCACAGGGGGGAATTAACGACACACGTGCCACGGCTGGATGTCGTCCCACCCTCGACCAGGGGCGCCATTATGTAACATTATACCGAGTCTGGTGAGGATAGTTCAAGTTATTCAAGTCAGGAGAAATCGGAGGCGTGTTCAGCAGAGTGAATACTCGCGAATTCTCTGAACGAAAACGAAATCGTGTGTACAAGCGAGTATACACGATCCAAGATGGGAGCATTCTCTTCCCACAGAGGTTAGTCCCTAAAGTTTTCCGGTTCTACCCTCTGTTACTTTGTACCAGTGTACATTTGCCAATGACACGTCAAAACGATAAAATAAACGTAAGGCCAACGTTTTCTCGTTCTCCTGTGTTTTCTGTGTTTTCCTCGAAATATGCTATTTGATTTTGTGAAAACTATTGATCATAAACATAATTATAAATAAAGAAGACCAAATCAGAGACAAATACCAAAAACAGTTCATTTGCGTTATTTACATCAGACATATTCGAATGACATATGCTAATGAGCAAGACCCTTCAGAGTAAAATGCCTCGATCTTTGAAGTTACCCTGTCGACATGGCCAATTAAAGATTAGTTTTCATTGGTTAAGAACCAGGGATACGGTATGAGATTTCTTTTTCCACCGCTAGGGGACTTTGGTTCTGCTCTCGATTTCAAGCGAAAAACAACAGAGGGTAGAACCGGAAAACTGTAGGGACTAACCTCTGTGGGAAGAGAATGAGATGGGAGTCGCGTGTCACAAAATTTGATTACCTCATTTTCTTTCTTTTATTAGCCCCTCAATTGAATTTTGGTCGGTTGCTACATTTGTATGTGCAAGGCACCTATTTTTACCCGAATGGGGATGAAATCCTGAAATCATCATGAGAAGTACTGGCGACCCCAGTTTTCGTTCAGCAGACTTTCGCATGTACGCGCGTACACGCCAAGTGGGTAGTCGTGCTGCTGAACACGCCTCGGCAGAGTTACCCATCTAATTACGTAACCCATACGACAACAGTGTCCACCTCGTCACAACTCAAGGCAGACATTGTCAGATTTAAAGGCAGAGATTGTCAGATTTGTCAGTCTGCACGTGTGGCCGGATCGGGGTTCGCTTGTTCACGATATTTAGATAACACATTTAATTGTCTCTTTCTTACTATTGAAGGCGTTTATCATTTGTGTTCTGTTTGTAAAGGTGAATCGGGAACTAACATGTCAGAAAATGTGTTCCTAAAGAGCCATCAAGACTGTTAGTGTTTCAAATACAAATTTTTGGTGAAAAGTATACTTATAACGTCAATCGCTAGAGAAATCTTTTAACTACAACATGACATGTGATAAATACTTTTCATTTAACGACAATGTAATGAAATTTGGTTTTAAAGAGAAGTACCCCTTCGAGTAACGCGCGATAAGGGTATTTGACGTCATATAATCATAATTCACTTTATTGCATATAACGTACTACACAGTAGCACGCGTTTCCGAAGCATGAAGGCTCGTATTTAGCGCAAGTCGTCATAGAAACCCACGGGCTGCACGTGATGCACGTGCTTCTCTTGGAGGTTAGGCTACCCTTGTCACACATTACTGAATGTGAGGATTGTTTTATAAACAATGATTCTAAATGTCCTGAGAACATACCAATTATTGCCTGTTTGATGTACTTTGTATTGAGGTAAGACCGGCAAATTATGACAAATATATTCTCATTGATTACAAAATTCAAGCAAAATACCTAGTTGGGTAAAACATTTATTCCAATATCTGTAGAAAAAACAACATAATTTAAAGTCTGTCCTCCAGATCTTTTATTTTTTAAGTGCCTTGGCAAGTCTACAACAAGACTTAGAGCTCAGTTTAAGGAAAATGAACACATCTTAGAGGCTCCTTTTGATCTTATTTCATTTTTTAAAAATTCTTAAATTTTACAGACAAATTCATTTCAGAGGCTTGTTTTGCCTTATTTCAATGGTGTGACATGCACATTAAATACAAACATGTTGAATTAATTAATGCAAATTGGATGTGTGTGACTCTGTCAATGTTTTCTGTAGGTTTATGTTTTGTCGCGTCATCTTAATAATTTATTAATTAATTCGCACCTTATTTTCTACGTTTACCTAGTATGTGATAGGTGGAACCCTTATAAGACACTAAAAATCTAATACACTGTCATGGCAGAGGAGCTAACACATATCAAATACTGTCAGAAACGTGGTATGGTTTATTGACTCAAGTACTGAGTCACTTTGCAGTTCCACTCGCCATGTCACGCCGACGTGTTTGCACGTCAATACACGTGCATGTGCGTTCTCTTACTCATTCAGTCCTGAATACCGATGCCCGCAGAATTAGACTAAGATAAGAAAAATGGTAAGATACTTAATTTGTTCTTTACAGGGATATTGAATATAATTATATAAGCGGAACCAAAATTTTGAATGTGGCGAGTGTTCACACAACTTTACATGCAATATTTTTAAAGAAAAAGGGGGAGGGATAGGGGCTGGATATCGGAATTCCTATCCAAAGTCATCAACGACGGCAATGAATTAAAAGAATATAAATGTTTGAAATGATAGACATGAATTCGTTTAACAAGAATCAAACTGACGAAAAAAAGACCTGAAGTAAAAAAGGGCCGTTCTAGACACCTTTCTGAAAGTGAAAATAAAATAAATAGTGTCCGTTTTTAAATATTTCATCAAGGTGAGACAGTCTTGATTTTCGTAAAGAATCTGGGCTGAAAACGGCCCCTTTAAAAGGACTGTAGCACATTTTCTAATAGAAATAAAGAGATCTCTCAAAAAGAATTTTACCCATTGCAAAACGATCCTCCTCAAGCAATAAACGAATGGTCATTGTTCGATTAAGCGACGCGAATCCAATTCCAATCCTCAATTATTAAAAGGTGTTCGCGCAAAAATGGCCGCTAGCAGTTTCGTTTTATACGTGACACCGTTTTCTACAGCTACGGATAATCGGGTCGTGTAATGGACGGTTTTATCCTTTGAGTAAATATATACCACACATACTGTTATAAATGGCACTATGGAACATATATGTTATCCGCCATTTTGTGTTGTGCATTACGTGAAATTGGGCAGAAACGCTGCATTTCCCCTAAGTTTTCAACTTTTCCAAACATATTTATTGGAGTACTATCCATAAATAAACAGATAAGTTATCATTTAGACTGATCAATACTGTATTGAGTAAAGTTTTCCACACTTGTAGTGCCGATGAATGGCTTCACACGTCATAGTTTGTATACACATGTATTTTGGAATGAATGTGCGCTCTTTGTCGAATTGAAACATATATATATGATTTATCTACATTTCCAAGTGAAGATCAGGAGGATTGGTTTACAATGTACAAGGGTAAAATATCACATCTACATCATCCTGGTTCCCTTGGACATTTACGCTGCGTAGCGTAACTCGACCAGAGAACCAGGGATCCACGTTTAGATACAATGCGACAATCAGCGAATGTAGGCCACAGGAAATCGATATCGTAATTAAAACGTAGATAAAACGTAGTTCACATTTCAAAGCTTTCCTCTGACCAGGTGTCGAATTCATAGCGAAGCAATTTTCGAAACAGCTGACCGTTCTCACAACGCTGTCGTGTTTGTTTACCGATTTTATATTAATGGTCCCCCTCAACGGACCAATCAGATAATAATCTATATTATATAGAGGGTGTAGGTTTTTTAACTACGTTTTAATACGATATCGAGTTCCCGTGCTGTAGGCTCAATATGGTACGGTTCGTTGACTCAGGTACTGACTCATATCGTAGATTCACTCGGTCCCATTCACTCTTATGGCGTCGCGTCTGATAGTTTACACGTCAATTCACGTGCGTTCTGCTGCCTTGTCGGTATAAACCCTTACGTGGCAGCTGTATATAGAGCTTGCTCAGTGGATTACTGGTCTGGTAAATGTAGCAAGTTTACTCAACCTCGCATGTGACGCATAAAGAGAAAATGTTTCTGAGATCGATTTCTATGAATGATATTGCCCAACCAAACGTAATATGATGACTGTAGAGAAATTATCATGGTATTTGTATCGATATATGTAAATAAGAAAGAATCGATCAATGCATATCAAAGATGGACTATTTGGGACTATTTACTCGATTTCGTATACATGTAGATTGTTTGCGTGTATATGTGAGTGTGTGGTGTGTGTGTGGTGTGTATTTTGTGTTGAGTGTAGTCTAACACTTAGACTGTAAAAAAAATAAAATTGAAAAGAAGACTTTTTTTATACAGTCTAATGACATGAGGGTGAAGTTTTGACCAGGATTTCGATCAGGTTACAAGCTGAATGCCTTAGGGCAGTTAAAAATTGAAAAGGAGACTTTGTTTTAATGCAAATACCATTTCTTACAGTCTCCTTTTCAATATTTAATAAAATGGTGATATTTTCAGAATAAATAATTTTTTCATAGTTTGAGTGTAAGACTATGTTGAGTGTTGAGGAGGAGGGGAATAGTGGGGAGCGCACCCCCCCCCCCCCCCCCCCCCCATATTCCCCTCCTCCTTCAAGTTCAATGTTTAGACTTGTTTCCTCCTTGCTTGGCGCTCAGCATTATAGAGAAAACATTACTGAGGAACATTTAGTCAATGAAATATTTTCTTCTTTAAAAAGCTATAACGCTATACTACAGACAGACAGACAGATCTTTTATTTCAGTCTCACCTCACATAAAATACAGTAAAAAGTATATACATATACAATTGAACATTAAAGTGAGCCACCCTGTAAGGGTTATGAGAGACTATAAAGTATAATACATAACAAGTACTAAAATAAATATTGATGTAAACAATACATACATACAATAACATATCAAAATTTATCCATATAAATATGTTTTCTTCTTTGTAAGTTATAAAAGCAGGTTTTGTCGGTAAAATATACATGGTGTTTAAAAAGTAGAACTAATTTATCGATATCACTAAGATCTAAGAATTTGGGATAGCTAAAACAGACATTTTCATACAAACTCTCGCGTAAATAATGAAATAAAGGGCAATGTAAAAGTACGCCATGTCTTTCATCCTCAACACTAGTACTCTCACTACACTGAAAACACAATCTCTCATTCACATTCTTATGTGTATATCGTCTTCTTGTACAATGTAGTTCGTTATTGTAGTAACTCGTATTGCCCAAGGTAGTTTGATGATAATACGCTTGTTGGTTAAAATCAGTTCGTTATTGGAAACACAATACAAACAGTTAGACATTTTACCCGTATTGACACCAGACACGTACAATATCTCATTAGACTTGCTTATCGTGAATGGATAGATCCATACACAGGCACGGAGCAGTTATATAAAATAAGTAAAATTTTCCTTGGCTTGCAAGTTCATGTAGAGTTACGAATTAGAGAATCTAGACTTTGATAAAGGATTCATGAGTTAAAGAGGGAGTTTCCACCATTTTTTTTGTTGTTGCTTATTTCGTTAAACGCTGTATTTTTATTATGCCCCCGAATCGGAGATTCCGGGGGTATATTGTTTTTCACCTGTCCGTCTGTCTGTCTGTCCGTCCGTCCGTCTGTCCGTGTGTTTGTCCACAAAAACTTTAACCTTGGCCATAGATTTGGATTGCTCAGAGCTAGGGCTTTCATACTTGGCATGTGCAAACCTTGTGATGAGACCTTTCAGATGAGGTCATCATATTTGACCTTGTGACCTTGACCTTGCCGTAATGAACATTTTCAGAAAACTTTAACCTTGGCCATAACTTTTGATTGTTAAGGGTTACGGCTTTCATACTTGGCATTTGCATACCTTGTGATGAGACCTTTCAGATGAGGTCATCATATTTGACCTTGTGACCTTGACCTTGACCTTGCCGCAGTGGACATCTTCAGTAAACTTTAACCTTGGCCATAACTTTAGATTGTTAGAGCTACGGCTTCTATACTTGGCATGTGCATACCTTGTGATGAGACCTTTCAGATGAGGTCATTATATTTGACCTTGTGACCTTGACCTTGCCGCAGTGGACAATATTTAAAAAACGTTAACCTTGGCCATAACTTTGGATTGCTCAGAGCTACGGTTTTCATACTTGGCATGTGCATACCTTGTGATGAGGTCATCACATTTGACCTGTGACCTTGACCTTGCCGCAATGGACAATATTCAGAAAACTTTAACCTTGGCCATAACTTTGGTATATCCGTATATCTTGTTTTCTTCTAATTTTACATATTGATTGTTCAATTCTAATATACATATTAATAAATTGACCTCGAAGTTACACATACTGTTTTATTAGACTGATCAACAATAACTTCATATGTCTCATGCAAAGCATTACCAAATATTGATATTTAATTAATGTTTTATCAAGGAATGCCGTACATGTGTATTACATATTTAAATAATAAAATAAAAAAAACCCATTTCTCTCGTTTCAATGGAAACAAGTTGGTTTTTCACAAATTTATGTTCATATGATGAGAACTGTTAGTTTACGTAAACATATTTTTCGTTTCCATGGAAGCAATTGACAGTTATATGTCCATAAAATGAAAACTGTCAGTTTACACTGAATATATTCATATAACAAATATGTTTTCGAAATTTTTATTTTCGTTTCCAAGGGAGCAATTTACACTAAGTCAGACATCATTAACAGTTCTGTTGATAAAATGAGAGCTGTTAATCAACATTTATAGTCCATATTACCAAATATTTGTTCAGCTTATTGTTTTTATTTCCAAGGAAGCATCTTGGACAAACGCAATTAACAATTATGTTATAAATTAAGGTGTATAAATTATATAAATAGATAAGCAATAACTTTTGGTTTTCATTTCTTATCGTTTGTTACGGAGCATTTAGAACAAGAGTTCAGCGAACTCTCTCGGCCATGGCAGTCTTTAGTTCAAACTTTAGTTTTTAGTTCATTCATTAAGACCCCTTAGTTCAGATCAACGATTGGCCTGTAACGATAATGACTGCTCTTATTGATACCAAACGTTGCAATTTTATTGACCAGTTTTTCAGAACGAATTAGAAGAAATGATTTCATCTTACACTTGAACCACTAAACGATTAAAACCAGCGAAGCGAACCTAAGACACAGGAAATAAAGGACGTCACTGAAGCGTGACCTGACCCGTTTACATATTTAATGAGCAGGACATTGTTAACCTAAGGATAATTAGGTTAGTTCAATTATTGACTAATGTACTGAAATTTAGAGTCATTTCTGCTTTATGTCTTTAGAATTAAGGGATTAGCTGTCTTACAGAGCATGACCATGACAGTAGTCTTCAGTTTATGGTTTTGTTTAAAAGAAATTAACTTTTTGTTTTCAATGGTTGTCATAAGAGCTTCACGTAACTGACACACCCCCTGTGTTGTCGATGTTGACTTCTTCATTGTGATGTTGTCCTACTGAACAAAAGAGAACTTTATAACTGTATGTTAAAAATTTAGGCGACGTTTTAAAAGTGATAATTAAAAATTCTTTGTCCACGAAAGTTGATGAGAATTCACTGCAGTAAAAGATGCAATATGGCTGTATATTTCGATTTTGCAGTTTCATGTTCAAATACGTAACAAATTTACATTTATAGTGTTTTCTTTTGAAATAAAGGTATCGAAGTCCTATATACATGATTTAACTTTGCTATATCTTCTCGGTTCACCTTTCTTTCTCTCATTCGTTCTCTATCTGTCTTCACTTTCTGTCTCAGTCGTTTTCTTTCTCTCATACAAATATGCTTTGTTATTCTTATTTTTGAAACATCATAATATATATCAATAGATTTGAAAGATCAATACACAAAATATCATTTTACATTGAATTTATAAGTTCTCATTTTGAGTTTAGTTTAGTTTCTTGTATTTACAAGGGTCTACGAGAGGGTGTATTATTTATTATTATAGGGTCAATTATTTAAGTAGATGTCTTATAAATCGGATAAACAAATTAATAAAGGTACAGACATTAAAACATTGAATTGAAACATGCATAGATAGCATGAAAACACAAAAACGTTTTATTGCATCACTAATTAAAATATCAACCTTTTGAATAAACTACTTTACACTTTATTTACAGAATGGAAACAATAATGATAACAAATCCCTCTTTATTATGATAGCAATAATTCCTAATTTGCAAGAGAAACAGATTTGCCTCCTTCGACTTCTGGTGTGACTATAAACTCATGTCATCTCTAAATAAACAATCCCTACACAACCACAAATCTCCATTTTGTTTATTTTCCCCAATTTTACGCCGGTGGGGTCCTCTACCCCCGGGCTTCCCTCCCCCATTATGACTAAGTCCGTGACTCACGACCCTCTGTGAGGGGGACCAACTTGGAGGGACATATGACGCCGAACGCTGATAGCGCCAATATTTCTCGTATTGCATGGCTTTGTTTTCACTCCCTATTGTCGGATGAGGGGACTTAAGGTTAACTTGCTTTAGTATCGAGGAATTAAAAGGAAAAAGAGCCATCAAAACTACTCTTCTAAAATCTTGAACGAGGATGACAAATTCGCGATCATATTGTCCCCCATTAAACTATTTAATAGTTTTTTGTCAGTAAAATTGAACACATCTCGTGTTTCGGTTTTCATTGTTTTATGACGACCATTATTTTGAATGTGTCCCCATCTGTTCAGCTGGCAAGTTGTTCACAATTAAAGATCACGTTTCGAATTAAAATTGCGATATAAAACCAAATCAGCCATGAATACGGGCAATAAATTGGCCTTGTTTAGACCTTGTGCAATTCAACTGCTACTCTGCATATCATATATTAATTGCAACAGAACACAACACAGTATGAATCACGTTGAATTGTTTCATAAGTTATGGTTCAAATAATCAAAATATGTGTTTCAATGATGTTAACGTTTTTGGGACAGTTACAAAATACACTATCATAACAATTCTAACTTAATTATTCAACGTCTTCACACATCTATAAATATCTATAAAAAGTTGCTTTAGGATCTGGGGATCATTGTAAATTAATCTAATAGTTTCAAGAGGGGATACAGGGCTTGCATCCACCCACCCATCGCCCACCCCACCCCACCACACACACACACACACTTTCATGTGCAAATGTAAAAAGTGGCAACTGAAGCTTTAGTGAAGTACCGGGAAAGCAACGATATATTTCAACCTAGTTTATTTTTTTAGCTGTCCCGTGCCATCGTGTAACAGTGCACTAAGGCTAACTTTGTGACCTAAGGCCTTATAGGTCTTTGTGCAACGGAGACCATGCCAAAACTATGTATTTTAATTAAATATTGACGAAGATTTGCATTATTAATAGTTCCTTTCAGAACACGAGTGCGAAAATGACGAAGACGAAAATGAATTTATATGTCCATCCAATGTTTAGGTTTATATGTATTGAAGACGAGGATGTTAATTTATGCATGATCAACTTCTTTATTTAACAATGTATGTTACATAAAGAAGTTGATCGTCCGTAAATATGGATAAGCAAATATAAGAAAATAATAAATAAACAATTTTGGTCAAATGTAGTTCGTTATTGTAATAACTCGTATTGCCCAAGGTAGTTTGATGATAATACGCTTGTTGGTTAAAATCAGTTCGTTATTGGAAACACAATTATTTATTTATTTATTTATTTATTTATTTATTTATTTATTTATTTATTTATTTATTTATTTATTTATTTATTTATTTATTTATTTATTTATTTATTTAATAAACTCAAGTGTTACGGCGCCAACGTAAACTCCTTTTACGGGCAGTCCATTCTAATAATAACTTCCTTGGGGTTTATTAAAGTAAAACACATTATTTGACGCAAAAGCAAACAAGAATATTCTATTGCAACAACATTATGAGAATAAGCTATTCATCCAACATGAATGAACGAATCTTTAGAGCGATTAATCTCCCGCTAATCTACGGTCTGTTTCGTCACACACTGGTGAGTAACTCTTGGACCAATTGTTCACAATTTGTGTCTTTGGCACGCTCTAGGCGGGAGATGAATCTTGACTTTCAACTCTTAAGAGCTACAGTTTCCGTTTCCAGCAATTGACAGTTGAAGGTGGCTTTACAAGGCCGAGAACGAGGGAAACCAATTTCGACTTATCACAAATGATAAGATGTATCAGGGGCGATAACTCTGAAAAGTTTTCCCAGTGCCATCTGGTGTTGGGTGTTGGCAGTGAATCACTTTTTTTGTTAGCGGAGCTTGTCTGGGGCCATTCGCCGAGAAAGAACCAATTGAAATGCTTGTAACATATTGCATATGTTGCCGCGCCCGTTTAACATATACATGTATTTCTTTCGTTTCTACCTTTCTACTTAAGATTGTAATTTTGAGTGAAAATACTTAACTACCACTGGTCTGCAAGAACTGGTAAAGTTTGTTTCTTTAAGAGGCATTTTAGAGGTTGTAGAGATGGTTTTCTCCAGATCTTTGGATTGTCAACTACTTAAAGGGGCAGTAGTACTTTTTTTTCGGAAATAAGTCGATGAAATGTATTCAAATGATAATGTCACCAATAGTAAAACACCCTTCTCTCTTAGGAAAATCAAGTTGTCATTCGAAATAATTAAATGTGTTCATAATAAAATGGCCGCCATGCAATTTCTGCTTTATACGCAACACCGTTAAGACCAAAACGGATAATCTGTTTGTGTAATAAGATGTCTTACCCTCTAAAGTAAGTGTAAATGACATAAACTATCATTATAAATGGGAAATTTGAAAAAAACGTTCTTCTGCTCCTTTAATCGCAATGAGTGCGATATTTTGATGTTGATACCTACCGTTATCAAATGATATATGATTTGCTAGAGTGTACACCGCAACGTCGCATTCACTGTAGTTGATTATCCATAAATATTGGTTTTCCTTGATAACGTTAATTCACTACACAAAACTCATCAATTTTGTACAATATAAAACACAGTGTATAAGAGTAAATGCCAAGCAGAAATCTTCATTGTGCTATCGTTATTTCCTTGCATGTTGCTTCTGAGACTTTGTGAACTCGTGTTTAAAGAATTTATTTCTATCAACTTTTATGAATCATTTCCTCAGGCTTAAACATATTGTTTGAATCAATATGGACGTGTTATAAACTGTCGTAGGTGAAACTCTACAACCTGATCTTCCTTAATTTATTTATTTCGTGTTTTAAAACAGGGAGGTAATTTTTGTAAAAATAAAGTTAGAAATTGATTAAAAGAGATATTTGAGTAAATTGCGTTACAAACTATACGAATATATAAACTTGTATTATATATTTAGTAGGTTTTTCTTTAAAGGCATTGTAGCACATTTTGTTGACATTATTTTGGACAGTCCAAGACTTATTATGCCTTTTGTACCCCTTTAAGTATTCTAAAATATTTACAATTCGCATCATTAATTATAACCTGTAATCGATAAAAAAAATCTTCGAAGCGGACAGCATCAAAAGTGATAACGTTGCCGAATGTGGAGTGTAAACACGCCTATCCGTACAGCGAAAAACATTTGCTTTTTCAGAGACTGTAGTACCTGCCAACAGCTAAAACATAAGTTGAAATGGTTTTCAACCATTTAAATATTGTAGTATTAATTACCAAGAAAAGAACATATAAATACCCCAATTTCTTCTAAATATTATCACATCAAAACGTATGTGAATTCTTGTTTTTTAAAAATTAAAGTAGCTTCATTATTACATTTACCTAGCACAAAGGCTAGAAAAATGGCATACTACACTCGCGGGCAAAATAAAGTATAGGTACATGTAGTATATATTAGGCAAAACAACGCAATATATTTTAATCAACGAGTGATGAATACGACTGAAACATAGTTACACCTAAAGGCAAACTAACTAAATCTGTAATTTTGGAAACATTATCTGTTCATAATTCTAAAAAACACGGCTTTTTAAAAATTGTCGTTATAGAATCGCCTTAACCAGACGAGAAAGGAGAGTAAAATATGGCTTTCTGGCTTGTTTTATGACATCCTACATAACGATGCGTCATTAACTTAAAAAAGAAGCTACATTATGACGACAGCATCATGTACAGAAATAATTTTCATATTTCATACACTTTTTACTTACATGTAAATACCAAACATTATTTAAAAAAATACCTTTTGAAATAGCTATTTCAGCACAGCATGTTTGTCTGAACAGATATAAAATTGTAATACTCTCATGAATGAAATTGTGTACATCTCTTAACGAGATATATCCTCATCACAAACATTGAAAATCAATTTTATCCGGCAGAATTATCCTGTGTTCGACTCTTAGCCCAGCAGACATGTGGAAAATGATGGTAGAATTGTGCCTTTGATGATACAAGCATGAAATTTGGCACACAGTTAGGGCATATCCTTATAGTGAAATTTGGATATAGGGACATTCCAGATTCCTCTTATGGCTCAAACGGCGGCCATTTTACAAAATGGCGACTGCGAGCTACATATTTTACCTACTAGTTCAGCTCCGTCATATGTGCCGGTGTGAAACACAGAGTAGTGAGCATATGATTAACTGCTATGCACATACTATGTCATAACTGCATTTTGGGCTCAAAAACTCAGTTAAAAAATTACCAAAAACGAAAAAAATATTCTTTTAAGTCAATATGTATAGTAAAATTAGCTCAATTACTATATGTACTATATATATGCTATACATGAACATATTTTAAATGTAATCTGTTGAAAAGAAGGTACCGTAAATCCTTGAATAATCGCCCGGCCATTATTAATTTCAAACACCGATTTGACCCGGCGATTATTCAAGGCAGGCGATAATTCGAGGCAGGTGATTATTTTTGAAGCCATTATATATATCTGAAATTTCAAAATTACATTTTAAAAATGTCATTGCAGTATGCTTTAAATTATGAATAATTTAAACGAAGTGCATGCCATGAGGTTAAACTTTCGCATAAATATTTTTATCCGGAATTAATTTTGAAAAGGAGATAACCATAAGTTTATTTACATTTGCTAAATTTAACCTGGCGATTATTCAAGGCAGGCGATAATTCATTTCAAAGAGGGCTTACACCTGGCGATTATTCAAGGCGGTCGATTGTTCAGTCAAGGCAGGCGATTATTCAAGGATTTCAACGATTCAACGATTTTATTACTCAAAAAACCACCTTCGGTGGTACAATAGCATACATATATACATATTTTCATAATAAAGGCATGCGTCTTATGGCAGACGATTATTGATTACATATATACTTAATTAATTAACCGATCACATACAGTTGGTTACATAACTTAAGTGTAAAATATCATTTAGTGATTAAACATTGGATAACAGATTGTTAAGATGGATAACGAAGTTTGACAATAATTTCATATTTCGTTTAGTTGATGGAGTTAGAGCATGGGTAAGGTTACATATAGCGTTTAAACTCTGCATAATGGGTAAATATAACTTTCGTTTTTCATAAAACGTTGGGCATGTAAGTATATAGTGTAATTCGTCACCTATTTCATTCAAGTTACAGATTTTACAAGTTCTTTCATCTCTTGGTATGCTATGCCATCTTCCAGTTTCAATTGGTTTAATGTTCTGAATTTCAAAATCGGCATATAGATATTTCTTGGTAAAAGAAGATAATTTTCAAAAGCAAGTGATTGTTTATAGTGTTGATAATAGAGTCCTTTTGGGCTTGATCTGATGTTTTCTCGCCATTGTTGAATAAATTGATCAGTTAGAATTTATCCAGCTTTCAGAACTAGGAAAGACGTAGAGCATACCAACGGATTTACAAATACATTTGATAAGCCAATTCTATCTAATGAAGTTTTGATAAAATGAATCCATGGGTCTGATATGATATTTTCTTTGTATTTGTTAAGGCTGATATGATACAACACATTGGATAATTTTAATGTTTCAGCACATGTTAGTTTGTGCCAAAAGACAGCATACGTTGATAAATCTTTATATAAATTGGTGATCTACCAAATTCGCCATAAACCATAAAATTTGGTGTTGATTTTCGTAAATTTTAAGAATTTGATGTGGATATTTTCTATAAGATCAAGTTTCTCAAATAACCATACTTCTGAACCATAAATTAAATTAGGAACAATCATCGTATCAAATGCCGATATTAGACAATCTAGAGGCAAGTTCAGATTTCTCGCTTTTTTCAACAGACTAAACATGGCTTTTGTGGCATTCTCAGCTATAGCTTTTATTTCAGTTAACATTCTTTTATTTCTATGTAACTCAATCCCAAGATATACATAACTGTCGACTGCCCGCGAGTGTATTATAATCATACTACAGGCTAGAAATTATATTAATCGTGCCGTTTAAATTATTTTCACTTCTTCATTGGTATATTTGTATCTCTTGATCGGTCGACGTATTCAAATAGCGCCATGCCAAACAAGACTCCTAATATTAAATATACATGTACTGCCAATGGGATATGAGAAACAATAATATATGAACAACATATTTCATAGACTAGATTTGTTCTGCTATGGAGCATGACTTACCACTCAAATCTTAGAAACGGAATTTTAATAAAAGAAAGAACACCGATATCGTTTAGAGGAATTATTTTGATATCGAAAACAAATAGCAAATTAATTTTAGAACTCATCTTGAGGTGGTTTATTGTTAGTCGTCGTCAAAGCTCGTGACTCACGGGCGATTGTGATTGGTCAGTTCGGACAGCGCGTGCTGACAGATACATGACACCCGCAGTCAGGAACTGGTCAGTGCGCGGGCGGATCGAAAACACGCACATGCACGTGCATATGGCCATAGTGTCAATAACAGCGTCTTAATCTGAATGAAGTCGTATGAATATTTACTAATTAGCGAACGACAAACATAATGCTGTTTCGCTTAGTACCAGTAAATCAACTGTATTTGATTACATGAAAAATTGGTATTTGTTAAGCGTAATAAATGTAACTCGATACCGCTACAGATTTAAACAAAGTGACCAACTTTTAAGTGTCGCATTCCCTTACACAGAAAAACAAATGAGAGATTTTGGATATATCCGTTGGTTATTGGATTTAGAAGTTGAAGTGAAATCAACTAGAGGTGTTTAACAAAATTTATTAAACTACAATTTCAAGCAATATCACTATGCATCATATTTCATTTCCACCATCAAATTCATAAATTAACATGATGTTATATTGACATATATTACTTGTCTTACCAAATTACGTTTTATGAATAAGTATTCTATTTATACTATAAATGGCATGTATTCTATAGACAAGGCCACATTTACGCAGAAAAATAGTCCTGCCACATGACTGTGTAAAAACTAAGAGTCTTTAATACAGTCTAGATCTGTATTCAGCAAGTCTAGATAAACTGAATACACATAAAAGTGTAAAATATATAGAAAATTGAAAAAAGAAAGAAAATTATAAAATCATAAGAATGAAAGTACAGTAATTAAAAGTAATTATCAGTTGGAATGTAGTAAGCTTGAACATATAAGGATAGTTTTCCCCTTATAATTTACTAAACTTTTGAAAACCCACTCTTTCAAATCCTATCTTAAATCATACATGCATGAAAATATACTCATTCCTTAAAACTTTAATTTACTTTACAGCCTCATGATCTTATTTTACTCTCTACTTCTTATCTTCATATATTCTTTCCTCACAGGTATACGTTTATCTAAAACATGAATTATATAGTAATATTTCTATATATTAAGTGTTTTCATATACATGAACAGATATCAGAAGTCAGTCGTTATGTTCTTAATTACATTCTTTATTATATCGTATTTGGTGTTGTTTAAGAATAAGACTCTATTTTCTGAAACTCCCATTTCTCATAGACTCCTTTTTGATATTAAATAAAATAATGATCTTTTACGAATGAATACGTTTTGAGAGTCTGAGTGTAAGACTATTTTTGTGCTGTGTAGACTATTGCTGAGGGGGTTTGTGACAAATATAAACATTTCTAACTGTAATTTCATAACTTTCCAGGATTTATAAATGGACAATGAAGAGACTGTCTTATTCTAATTTATCCGTCTATGTTAGGATAACGCCCGCCCCACGTTGGGGGACCTTTCTTCCCTACCCTCAATCCGCCCTACCATATTCGCCCCAGTGTGAGTCACACAGATTCTAATGGGCAAATCATGTAGGGTTAATCACTAAACAGTAGTCCGTCCATATAAAGTCACGTTTTGGTACCAGGAAATCTGGAGATATACACGTCTACGCTAATCATTGTAGAACATGTAGACTTCCTTTAAGTCGATATATAAAATGGAAAAGAAATGTAAAAAAATTATAAGAGGGATAAAGAGATTAGACTCTAAAACGTCCTCATTGAGAGAGTTTTAAAGAATGATTGTTTTCAATTTAAATTGATATTTCGAGACTTGCCTAAATATGAATGAATTAGTTAAAGTGACCCCCTCCACCCAATCAAAAAGCTAGCCTTTATACTGGGTTCCTATACGTTATACATTGTACAGTCAAGTCAAAAATTATCCATGTGCTAGACTGTCGCCCAGGTCTTTATATCAAATAAAAGCTACATGCGGTATATCGTGACATAGCAAGTCTAGAAAAGTATTTTAACAAATAATGTTATGAGGGATATCAAAAACTCATTTTAAAATAAATTTCGATCCTTTTAGAAACGAATTTGGACCCGCCCCCACCCCCCCCCCCCCCCCTCTGAAATTTTAAATTCAGCGACTAAACGTCCAGTTGGCACTACATATCCTTGGATATCCATTTATCTTGAATTTAAATTATATATTTATAATATATTTGATGAATACAGAAAATACTCTAATCAAAATTTATTGGTAGTGTAATTAAATTTAAAACACAAAGAATGTCGTAGTTTGAACCAACATTTGTCATTCAAGAACTTCTAAAAAATTGGATTTTTTTTTTCAAATATGAATTCCAAATGTCCTGTGATGACTCGCTGATGAAGATTATGACTGTCCTCGATAGGGGCAATGAATGAACTCACGCGCTTCATTCACAACCCGACCCGCGCGTGACGCTACATGACTAATTCCCGCCAAAAGCGACGCTGCGCTTTCCATTCAGTTGGACATAAAATATGCACAATGTGAATAAACTATGCGTGGAGACAATGGAAAGGAAATACTTTAATGCGATCATTATAAGGTATTTTATCCGATCGGCAAATATGTTAGATTTTAATCAGTTTTATGGCGATTCTTCATGAGAAATTTACGCCAGTAAACAACAGAATTACAGGCTTATGTTGGAAGTGATTATCAGTTTATGAAGTCTTTTATAGAGGTTTCCACAGTAAAATATATTGAACAACAAAACATGTATTTAAGTTCAATAATGAACTTTTCACAATGAAACATTTGACTAAATTTCATATAAATCGGTATAACTTCTTCATCGTTTCACCGAAATTAAACATTTAAAAAACGTTTAAAATCGTCCCTTTATCCAAGAGGGGCAACCTTGTTTTCCCTTGTTTTACTACGTTTCAAATCGTTTACAGTAAAGTCAGTGACAAAATATTTTCTCAGTTTCATTTTGAAATTCGTTATGAAATAAAATTTTATCAAAGTCAGTGCAGTATTTATTAAACAAATTGAGTAAACGATTTCCCAGCTCTCTAAATGATTATTCCCCTTATCAAATAGAAATGGCTCATGCGTTGATAAGGCTTGTGGTACGGGAGTGGTGAAATTACGTCTGCGCTAAATCGTGATTCAGGCTAATATAGCAGTTATTCACACTTACAACATGTAATGAAACTACCGTTAACAACCCGCCGAAATCCTGTTTGAGCCTTTGTCAGTTGGTCGCCACGACACGTGCTTGCCTAACGGTTATTTTTATTGGGTGACCACTAGGAATGGAATGATGATTAATAGATATTTACGGATATTACGTTATTAGGCTTAAAACGTGTGTAAGTAACGAAACATATTTGTCAAGAAATGAATAAAGTGGATTAAAGTTTATTTTAAAATTTCATCTTCCATTATATTAGCTCGTTAAAATTGTTAAGATTTATATTTGTTAATTTCTAATTTGTTAAATGAGTCAAAATTAAACATTCACTTCCGCCTAATGTCAATTTCAAAAGCTTTTTTTAAGTAAATGCACACACTCGCGTCTTAAATCAATTCACATGATTAATCACCCTTGCAAATACTTAAAAAATGTTTGAAAAATCTTAAAATTGTTATTTGAATAATTAAGTGGAGGGGAAGCTATTTAAAAGATTAAAATTGTAATTGGGGTATTGTTAGCGCTGTAGACAACGGAAAGTCTTTCGCCTGAGCGACAACAACGATTAACTGTGATATTGCCGATGCCAATTACACAAGGGGTTAACCCGTCTCGCTCAACGTGCAGAGAAAGCACGGTTGTGCTTGTCATGGTCGTCATTCGGCAGATTAACCCTTACAGCGCTGCACAGCTGACTTCTAATGCAAAGCTCGGCACGTCTAGCCGCCCTTGGCACTGCTAGAGTTAAACTTACTCCTCTCAAGCGCGATTTGAAATTGATATGACGTCACTACTGACAAGTTGAAAAGTTCGTTCCGAGCCAATCAACATGAGAAGACAAATGCGACATGTAATTTAATTAATGTTTAGAGACGATGTTTAAATTTCCATCCGTGATTTGTCTTCAGTCTGCCATAACCACACACGCCATTGGCTGTCCTGTCCCCTTCCTGTCAACAGCTCGGCTTAGAGTTATCCCCCTTTGCATCAGTCACGCCCTCCTCTTTAACACACGTCATTCCTACTAATTTGCATATGTAAAATTCGTCCCTTGGATACGAGAATTTGCATAATGATGAAATTTGTCATATTTGTATTACTAAAATCAAACGGTGAAATGTATTTAATTGTTATTACAAATACAACGTGTATGATATTTAAAATTTTCGCCAGTGGTCCGTCGACGTTAAGTTTGAAAATTTATCACATGACAGTCATTTTGGAGTTTGAATAAGTTATTCATATGATTAATTTCAAATACATGCACACTTACAGCTAAAAAAACGTGTAGTTGTTGACGGAACACGTAAAATAACGAAAGACGCAAAAATGAAAATAATACACATGCTTACTGAATTTAAACTTTAAATCATGACTCATGCTTTATCTTCAAATCAGCCAAGGAGATAACTCTTCTAAATACAAATTAATAGTTTTAAGTAAAATTGTTAAGTGTTTTGTCTTTTGTCATTTTAACGCATAAATGAATTTTTATATTAAAGTTATAACTTGACTAACTTTTTTAATATTTACTACGTAGAAATAAATTTAAAAAATAACGTAAACAACTAATAACTTTATAAACATGATATGTCAGTTCTTATATACGAGGAACAGTATCTAGTTTTCATATATCATGACACATCTCATATGTCACTCAAAATGGTTCGTAACATGTTATGTTCTAAGATGAGATCATGTATACTCTCTATGTACAATTTCATCTTCATTACATTGTTTTCATCAAAGGAAAAAAAGACAATGAAATCTGAACACGACGAAGTTTGAAAGTTTAGCGATGCATTGCTGCGAGCCGAATCAAGGAACGTGAATCACCGTCCTCTCCCCCGGCTGTTCGTTTGATACCACCCTGGGGTCTGTCCCCCCCCCCCCCCCCCCCTTTAATATAGTAACAGGGCTTAATCTCTATCTTCAAACACTATCAAAGGTGCCATACACAGAGGTTATAAACATGTTTTTTTCCGTTTTACTTACTTACTTTACCGTTATACTTTGATATTTTATATAAGTATAAAACAGCCATGAGATGAGACAACTAGACTTGCCAAGATTTTCTAGACTTAAGAAGGCTCCTTTCATCGACTCCGAATGGTATATCCACCATACTAGGTTCACCAAAACATTAAATGTTCGACGTTAACTAAAGCCAAAGGAAATGTGTAAAACTTCAGAAGAAGTTTATGTTATACTCTAATATTCTATATCTATGTAAATGTATATACATAATATTTTATCATATATATTTTCGATATATTCATGGAAGCCTCACCCAATCGTATATATAGTTTACTACCCGTCATTCGGCCAATACCTCCTCGCCCTTCCTACCCCTCTCTGAAGTCCAGACCCCCTCTCTCCTTCTCCCTCTTGGTCCCCTTTACCCCTTCCTCAAATCAATGTTCCACAATCCATTGATACCCTCCCTCCCCAATCATACCCTCTCCATTCTCTGACTCTCCCCCTCCCACTCACCCCAGGGTTTCGGTCCGTCTGTCTGTGCATGCACCAACTAAGGGTCAGTGTTTACAAAGCCATGCATTGTCTTAGGTCCGTCTTGCCTCCATCCTCGCCTCATTACTAGTCTGTGTGACTAATTATAGTGAGTCACTGCATTGTCCGAGGGCTGTCCCATATCCTTCAAATTGTTTCAAATTGGGTTCGTAAAATTTGGAGATTTTTATTTGCAGCAATGCGACTCTGTTCTTTCATCCTACTCTCCTTGAAGTTAACCCTTCTGTCAGTCTGTTAGCGCTGTTATTCCACCCATTATTCTGCAGGATGACTGTGCCATAACATATTTAAAGGTCCGTGTGTAAGATTTAAACTGTAAGTTTTGAAAATAGTCCTCGGATTGAAAAAAATATTTTAAATAATGTTTTAAGTTAAATATTAACAAGTTTATAGATAGAGATTAAGCATATCGTTTTCACGATGTTGAGTGCCACTGGTTCATCTATTTAGAAAAGATAATTGCATTTTGTTTGGACTTTTGACATAAATATTTCTACTGATAATTGATTTAAGTTAAAATTTATTCTAAAAGAAGAAAATATAACAATAAATAGAGAAGTGACATGTGTTGTCTGCTTTTAATGAATTTCTAACCACTATTGAACGATGCGTCATTTGATTTAAAATTGAAAATTAATTTAGTGAAGGGATGTTTGAGCAAAATACAGCTGTTAGATGATGTCATTAAAAAGTTACAAATGGCGACATATTGTAAGTGTTCTATTAGTTTCCTTCATAAATGTAGTCTGAACAATATTTCGTCAACAGTTTATAATAAGGAATTTATTCAATATTAATCTAAATATCGGAACCAGGAATTCTAAACATTTGAACATTATTACAATATTTACATTTTTACATTTTAACAATTGTAGCATGGCGTCACACATAATGAGAAATGATGAACACATTTCAGAAAACAAACACGCATTTCCTTCATAAATTTACATATGGATGACTAAAACCCTTATATTACTAACAGGTGATTAGCAATGTAAAACAATGCACCCGAAGTCATAAGCCGTTTAAACACTTCACGGAGCGAAAGATCAAATAGTTATTATAGAAAAACAAAGAACGAAAACAAAAGTTAACGAGTTAACAATCAGATCATGCTCAACTTTCGCTTTCTCACGACCTCTTTAATCTGGCTTTGATGATTCACAGGTATTCATACCATGAAGCCGTCAGGTGAAGATGATATTAGTTCGAGACTCTTAACTCCTTTGTTAATTGATTCCCAGTTGAGACCCAGGTAACTGTGATGACACATCCTTCATATCAGATTAACGTTCTGAGGTGTTATGGAAAACAATAACCTGCGCAAATGTTATCATTTTAATCTCAAACAAAGCCTTGCAAAGTCGTTGCAGAAAACAACATCAGTTGGTGCAAGGACTGGATCACCCAGGCCCTTTGTCTTCTACCAAATTTGGTACACGTGATACCGTCTAGCGCACACCTGCAGTGGTGAGTCACTCTAAAAGAAAACAAATGGAAGTAAAAACGGTGGAGAGGGTAACCCTGTAGTACGCCTGTAGCAATATGCAGATTTTGGGGCAAATTATTTGTTATTGACGCCCTGAACATGTATAGAAGTCATCATTCTCATCATCAACTCAATCTGTATCTCAGGTAATTGCCTCCCATCTGTTGAATGAACAATGACGGTGCTGCATTCTGATTGGCTGCCGAGGACCCCCATCAGATCCAGCCTCCCTTTACCTGCGGACTCTGACAAGGTATTGATTGACTATTGTGTTCTGATGGCAAACAAACCCTGATGCTGTCTACCTGTGAGTCACGACTGTCCCCCTCGCGATCGCGTCCTACACACCTGTCGTCTCATGCATGCGGGGGACAATCGCGCGAGATGAATATGCACGTGCATTGGAGAATTGGTAGAGTTAGTCACGTGCATTATTGCATTGTCCAATCAACTGTTTGTGGTCGTCTTGTTCAAAATCAAGGCATGTTTAAGCTTTGTCTTTTCAGCTCTCTAAATCCACCTGCCGTAATAAGGGGTAATTTCAAAATTAAGTTTTCGATAGAAATTAAACTGCGTTGTGCGTCATAAGGGAAATAATTCTTTGTGACTAGAAATTGACAATGAACTGTTTGACTTTTCCTCGCTGGGCCAATCGCGGTGTACGATCATTGCCGCCTTAAGCCAAAAGGTACGATTACATCGCATTTTATGTTTTGATGATATTTGGGCGGAAAAAATGATTGGCATTGTATTTAGAGTCAAAGGAGGCGATCTTTCATGAGTCATGGCGGGACAGAACCTGAAATGAATGACATAACGCGGAAATTAATTCTGCCTTCGCCCCTTCTTTGAGAATAACATCGTCTGGTTATAGCGTAATACAAAGACGAAATTGGCCAATATCTTTAACAAGACAAACACAATAAATTTTCATCAAAATAATGTTTCTTTGATTTTTTTGGTGGAAAATATTATAACAACTTTGATTGGACCAGCCATCCGCTGTCGGCGTTTCGTCATCCTCAGGGAAAACATGTTCTTAAATTTCAACTTTGAAGTTAGGGTTGCAAGGGTGCAATTAAAAAAATCGAAAACAATTCGTCAGAATTGTTGAAATGAAAAATGGCGAAAATATCAATAAATTTCAGTCCTTTTTAATCTAAAGGACATAAAGAATTAAAAATGCAAATTCATTTCTTTGACATTTCTCTTGGTTCCCGAAAATTTAGATATATAAACTTTTGAGTATGCTATATGGTTAATCGTTGTCTGGATATACGGCATAATTACAAATTCAGTATAAAACCGTTTAAATCAACCTACAGTGTAATTAAAGTATATAAGTATTTAAATGGATATACAATGTGATAAAATAGTATACTCGAACGAATACTCAAATCGTAAAACCCAAGTTCCAATGAATTGTGACTCATCGCTTCAGGGATTTTATGACACTGATATTCCATGACACTGAGTTCATAAAAAGTTCTAAATAAAATATTTCTTCAATAGAAGTTACTTAAACATTATAAATAAATTTTCAAGATATAGGCCAACGAAAAAGCTTCAGGCTGCAGATAAGTCATTATATTAAAGAGGGGGTTCTATCGATGTATCCGCCACTTTGGTTTGTATCCGCAATTTTGGTTTGTACGTTACGTTGAATGAGAAAAACGAAAAAGTTTTAAAAGTGTTACAACTTGTTTACAATAAATCACACACACACACACATATATATATACGAAGCAACACATACTATATCATAAGGCGTATCAGCTATGTCATATTTTGTCACAGCAAAACTTTATACACTCTTGCACCTTGTTATATGGATTAAATATAGCCATTATATATATATATATATATATATATATATATATATATATATATATATATATATATATATATATATATATATATATATATATATATATATAAGAACTGACTAGCTACTTACAAATCCACATTTTACATTAAATCGCAAGGTAGATTAGAAGCTCTCACTTACTTACTAAAACCTAGGTTATTATAAAAGTGGAATATACATGTGGGTCATTTTAGGGTTTATACCATTTAACACCGACGACATATACTATTTTCCATTTGCTAATTATAACTAGAATTCATATTCATATTCATGTATGTAAAACCCTAACTTTTACCGAACACAATTTTAAAAGATATATATATAATTTAAAAATATAGAAATGACCAAATACTGCATTGTCGTATCCAATCATAAATTCGATAGATTTATTGATGATGATTCATGTTGATTCATGTTGTTCCAGTGGCCATACGTATGAAGATGCACATTATCTATCCCTGTGTCCAAATAATACAAATATCCACCATGTAGGCTTCTTTTGTGTTAATGGTTACCTGAATACTGTATTATTTTGTAACAAGACCCTGTCAAATGATGTTAATACACAACTAATTCAGTCTGTTCATAAGTGTATTTCTCTTAGGGAACGCTTCTCATGAAATAACTTTAAAATATGTTGTGTTTTTCTAAATCAATGTCAATCTTGATGATATTTATGATGTTTTATCCTCTTTTATTGTTCTTTTGGAGAGAGACATTTATAGGGGAAACCTTGTTTGTTGATCCCCCTGTACCTGACTACATGAATAAATATTGTTTAAACCATATCAAATTTGACCTCATAGCATCGTTTAATGGTAATTTTTTTTATTCTTGTCAACTTGTTAATGGTATATATAAATTATAAAACACATAAATATACATTAAAGAAGAATATAATAAATGGTTAAATCTAATATTTCTCATGTTAAAAGAAATTGTCAGACATCTTATCTATTTAGAAGACTTGACACTGACGCTTTGCCATGGTAAGCCACTTACGGTTTTTGCATTAATTCGGAGGGCGGATCCCAATGACACCTGAAGACAATGATTGACCTAGGTAGCAGGGTCACGACCCCGTGTCATTTAATCGTGATGATTCACCTGGGAAGTGCATTGTGGGATGCAACAGGCCTTGTAAGCTGATAGGACTAATCGTGAAAGCACTGACCGGAAATAAGAAGCCGTCAGTATGCCCATTCATGAAGAAAAAACTCGGAATTGGTTTCTCGGAATAGAAGAAGTACATCTGTAACAAAGAGACAGTTTAATTGTACATGTACTCAACGAAGGGAGGTTGAAAATAATGTGAAAGTGATTTCATGTAAAAGAATAAAATATTATTTATGTTCTGAGAACTTTCAGTGATTTACATGTTTAGTGACTGCTACTACCAACTTTAGACTCTGAAATGATAATTTTGAAAAGAAAAATCGAAATTAAAAAAAAAAGATCTCCGATATATCTCTCTTTCATCTACCCGGTATATAAAACTTTCTTGAAATATGATAGACTTGCTTTGGCGTTTATTTAATAAAAAAAGTCTGAACTAGGACATATAATTCCACACGTAACCATACATTCCTTATAGAAAGTATGCATTCTCGTTATGATTTTTATGACTATTGTACTTGATAATAATAATGAGGATACTTATACCGGTCATGCTCGAAGCGCGCACACGTTATTACCCAGGGTTCCGTTCCATAACAGCGAGCGCTTATAATCGCTCATTGATTGCTCAATGTAGCTCTCAAGTAGCGCTCAAGTAGCGCTCATTCTCTCCTGAACGACACGGTGCAAACCCTCAAAGTTCGCTCGCTTTGCTAAGTAGCGCTACATTGAGCAATCGCGTCCAAGAGAGGATTAAAAGTAATCGCTAATTGAGCGATTACTTTGAAACCTCTCTTGAACACGGCCCTGGTCAGACAGACAGACAATATTTTAATTTTTGTCTCACTCGTTTTACAACAACCAATCGCCCAGCTTTTTATGAGAGACACGTTTTCACATATAAATAAAATGCATGTAAATATCTATGAACATGTATTAAATACAGCTATGAGAGATAGTAAGAATATATAAAAATACAGCTGTATCCCTGTTCTTTACACCACATTACATTAATAATAAGTTAAAAATATTAAAAATACTCTCAAGCGCAGTTTGTTCGTCACATGTTAATGTTTTTATTACAGGTTCTTGTAGCCTTTGCTGCTCCTTTTCTTTGAAGTTTAAATTTATTATTTATAACATATCTAACCAGGTTTAGTTTATTAGTCACGTTTTAGCATTAAGCAAATTAAGATATACATATTATTTCGTGTAGCTTTCCCATGTACCATAGCATTTAAACTTCTACGTTCTACAGCAAAGTTACATTTCTTTTCATCTTTACTTACATTTGTCATTATAACTTATATGGGTTACGTCCTACAATCAACGTATTATAATTTTTGCTATCATTTTTATCTAAATAGTCATCATATGATATTTAAAATTTTAATTCCCTTTAACACAAATCATGAGCCTAATTTTTCATCTATAAAATGTCACAGCTCAGCGCCTTTAGAATAAATTCAAATAAATTAAAAAAATTTAAATGCAAATAATTAAACAATCTGGAGGTTGTGACCTTACATTTGTATCTTCAGCTTCATTGAATTTCAATGACGTAGAACGACATCTAATAATACACGGGCTCAAATCCCTTTCCCATTGCTCATAGAGGCAAATTTAAAGCAAGCTTTTAAGTTTAAAACACAATGGGGTTACCGTTTGACTCATCAAGTCAAGTCGGTGAAATGACGTCATTCTCTGACGCATAAACAATGGTTAGGATACGGGATGATTTACTGAAGGGTTAATTAAGTAAAAGCTTAATTAGCAATGTCAAGTTTAATGAGATGGGGGCAGTCAGAACGCCGTAGAGCCTTGTTTGCGGATTTCAAAAAGAATGAAGATTGCCCAAGAGTTTGGGCATTAAAGCAAGTGCAAAAAGATTTTTGATGCGGGATGAAGAGAATCGGATGTAAACAATGACATTAAATTAATTATTGTAAAAGACATGAATCCTTATTGTTCTTTTCGTTCATATAATTACCAATGATTAATGTCTACTAAAAGGTTTTTATTAGTATTTTGAAGTAGAAACAAACACAATAATTTTGCTGATTTTATCACTTATTGTCAGTTGATAATTTTGCCTCTCTTCGTTCATATCATTATCAATAATATCTGCGAAAGAGGTTTTATTTGTGTTTTGATGCAGAGACAAACACACTAATTTTGTTGATTTTATGACTTATTGTCAATTATATATTTTTTCCTTCATATCATTATTCAGAAGAAATGCTTGTCAAAGAGTTTTGTTTGTATTTTGATGCAGAAACAAACACACTTATGTTGCCGATATTTTGACTTATTGTCAATGACATATTTGTTTCGTTCATATCAATATTCGTAATAAAAGTAATGCTTGTTTGATTTTTTATTTGTATTTTGATGTAGAAACAAACATAATTTTACACTTTAAGTATAAAAGTACTATGGCTCATTTCGTTCATGAATAGTTTACAAATACATAATCAGTGTTAGTCTCTCGTCTGGCCCAGAGAGCAAAACATTAAATGAGATTTATCTTTATTTATGTATTTTTTTATATATTTAAAGTAAGTTGTTACATAACAGTGTCAATATGAAATAGGTATTACATACCTACATACTCAAATTGTTTTTGTAAAATAAAATTTGATTTCCATAAGTTGTTGCCGGTGCTTTTTTGTTCAGACAAGCTGATAACGTGCAAGGCGAACAATATTATACGAATCGGTTTACAATTTTACAATAAAACACAAAATAGAGCGCGGAGAGATGTCCAAAAGGCAAATAATTTAGGTTGGGTATTGTTAGGAAAGCAGTAAATTTACAAGCCTGATAATATCTTGATATTTCATTTTGGATACATCCATTTATGTTAGCCATCTTTAGTCTATAGACCATGTTGGCAAATCTAAAATGAAATTAAATATTTTTCAATTCTTCTTTACATTTCATGTTATTACATTTACATTTTTTACATTTATTACATTAAAGATTGGATGTCAGTATTAAGGTATTATAATTATGATCCATATATTAATGTTTGTGTTAGTTTCTATAGAATAATCAATTCGTTAGTGATAAAATGACAAATGAAACTTATTAGTACGTATACCTCATTGATCTTGTCATTTGATAGGGACCTGATACCAATTATACATTCATCAAATTGTTCAATCCTGGGCTCCGTTCCATAAAAGCGAGCGCTTATAATTGCTCATTGATCGCTCTATGTAGCGAAATATTCAATTCAGATTTACAGAAATTACAAACTAGTTTGTGCATAGTCATTATGAATCCCGTATATCCGTCAGTTTTATAAGTTTAAGACTGATTTAAAAAAATCTATGTTATTACATATAGAATGCTTTCAGCACTGGATACAATTTCACATCGTATGTTTTAACGTATTTTATCACAAGCACTGATGGACTGAGCTGTATTACTAGGCATCCATATGTATTCCAACTCTTGCTCAAGTAGTTAAAACTATTTTAGCTTCCCCATGACCAACCCTTGAAAAGTAAGTCTAGGGTTGGGTCTCTGAAATTCTAAATTCTCAGAGGCTCATTTGCGATAGTTAATTAAACGGTAATTTTTAAGAATAACTTTTTTCAGAGACAAAAGGTCAGATTATTGATTTCAGAGACTAAAACAATGAAAAGTAAGAGACAAATGTTATTCTGAAAATGAACACATCTAACAGCCTCCTACATTTTCATAAACAGTTCCTTTTCAGAGACTACTTCACTACTTCAAAATGACTTTACATACATACATAAATATAGTCTACATTTGAGTCAAGAATGCGGAAAGGGACTAGTCTAGTTACTACAGCCCAATTGTATTTTTGGAGAAATGTTGTAAAGGTTAAACATGGTCCAATCTCATAAAAATAAGATCGAACGTAAAACTCGTACTTCGCTGCATGATCCGAGTACTGCTCCCTCTGGGTCGTGTCTCGTGACCATTCACTTCAGCCAATCAGCGAAGAGGTAAGGAGGTAGTCGACGCCGTTCGACATCTTAGCGGGGTTGAAATTGGTTGAATCTAAGGAAGTTAAAAGGTCACATGACCCCGGCCTAGTTATAGTCAAATCATGAACGTATCGAGGTACTAGTATGATGTTCGATTTAATTTTAATGAGATTGAACGTAGTTTGTCGTCTTTTTTATATCAAACCAAAGCCAAATAACCCAATCACACTTAAGCAAGTCTAGGAGTGTGAATAAAAGGACCTTATTTTAAAAATGTGTTTATAACTTTTAACTTTGGAGACTAAACGTTAGTTGGTAATCTGTCATCTCTGGACACGATTTTAGGAACAGTTAAAGTCTAGATTGATTGAAATTGCCTAAACTCTAGAGAAAATATTTCGCCGCTTCTTTCTATTATATTTGATATAAATTATGAAAAGAAAATTTTAGAAAGTGCATAATCGTTGTGTTTTTATCATTATGGAAACGTGTCCAATCTATTTTGTTGTTCTATTACATTATGAAACGTGTCAATTCTGATGTGATGTTCAATTACATTATCAAAAGTAAATTTTCAGAATTAATCGCCACAAGTACCTATACAAGTCTAATAAGTGTACAATGTGTTCTGTTGGTCTGTCCACATTTTCTTTATCATATTTGATTTATCTAATCCCATATTTACACAGCGCCTGAGTTCTGAGTCATTAACCAATATAACCCTATCCCCCACACATGTCACGCGTCTGCATGTACTAGACAATAGACATCGTCTTAACACGTGGATATACTTTACATATGCTTGCCAGGTAAGAAAATCCCCAGACGGTGTAAAGAGTAAAGTTGACCACAGGTCAACATCTTGTGTTATCTTGACCGCTGATTTACCCTTAGACTGTATCCAGGTCTCCTGGACAATACATATGCTTTCCTGAATTATGTCCAGGAAAGCATTTTTGTAAAACTTTAATCTCAAATCAGTGATATTGTAAGTGTGTGGTATGCGATATTTTGACCCTTCAAAGGGCTTCTCGTGGAAATAAAGAGATCTCACAAAATGAAACATAAATGTTATCAATTGCAAAACAACCCTCCTCATTCAATAAATAGAGTTCTAAAACGTATGGTTATGGTTCGGTTAAGCAAAGCGGATTCATTTCTCATCCTCGCGTTATTTTGAGCACTACGTTTTTATAATTTGTATGTATGAAATGAGACCTTATTACTAAACAAATTATCTCTCTCATTATTAAAAGTTTTGGACACTAAAAAGGCCGCTCTAGCGGTTTTCGTTTTATACGTGACTGTTTGCTACAACTACGGATAATCGGGTCGTTTTACCCTCTAAGTAAAGCATCCTCGGTTACCCAGGGTTTTATATATGCTCCGTTACTCTCCACTATACAACCCCTGGGAAACTCAATGATAGAAATCTGTACTCAAATTACCCGCCCTTGGCCGGCGTGAGCCAATCAAACTGCTACGCAGCTTGACCTTGCGATCCAATGACAATTCATATCACTTTGTTGCAAAGCACGCGCGGTCATTTTGTTAGCCTTCCGTCACCGGTTATCTCCCTTGACCATTTCCGTCTTATCCCATTGAGCATTTTCTTTGGTTACTGACTTCATCACGCCAGTCAAGGGCAGGTAATTTTAGTACAGATTTCTCTGGTAGAGTTTCCCAGGGGGGATATAGTGGAGAGTAACGGAGCATATATAAAACCCTGGGTAACCGAGGATGTAAGTAAAGATATACCGCATAAACTTTATTATAAATGACAAATTCAAACATATAAAAAATGCCAAAAAATCGTGCTTAAGTACCTTTAAAGAGACTCCCGCCTGTTCCAAAGTACCGTGAATTGTTCTCTATACTCTCTATACATATATATGCTCTGTTCCAGTGTTCTCTCTCCTGCAGAGTAACTGACCTGAGATACCTGACGGAGAGAATGTGTTCCTTTGGCTTTGAAACATAAGAGAAAATAATTTTTTATTTCAGAAAAGAAGAAATACAAATTTAGTTTCGTAATTTAAAAAAATTATTGCCGTTATGTATCAGGCATCTTTGTGAACAATGTTTATGACGATGAAACAGCGCACCTATCCAATATGGTACTATGGTATTCGTATGCACGTGCTCCTGTCCACAGCTCAGTTGACCATTAGCAGTTCAGCAACGATGGGTTCGGTTTCATCCTGGATGGGTGACCCGTTTCATGTATTGGTATCTTGTAGTTTGATGCACTGATGTTCTCACATGAACCATGCGTTTTGGTCCATAATTGCTGCACCGTAGACGAGATGCTTTATTTAAGTTGTTCATCTGTTCACTCGGCTTTATAACTGGGTACCTGGCGAATATTACGTGACCAAGATACCAAGCATGTAAAGTTAGTCTAAGTTACGATGTCCCTTGGTTTCCAAATCTATGAGTATGTATGTGACGTCATAACACAATACAATTGAACCTGACGTCACTGACAAGGACACACTTGCTTAAAAGTATGTCATAAAATTGCATTAATAATGTGGGTGATGAACAAATGACTACATTCAAAACTGTTTAAATGACTTTTACAAAATATTTACAAATTTGTTTTAAAAATCTCGCTCTCGCTCGGGTTATACAAAACTATACACTCATTTCGTAATAACCATAGGTCACACTTATAACCAATAATCTATATGTGTTGTTTAATTGCCATGAGACAAATATCACCACTGTTATAACTTGTCCTAGTTTGTCTACACTTGGCCAAACAATTCACTAAGCAGTTTTCAGTTTATTACATCAATATCAGATTTAATATGAAGTACATTTAAGTCAACAGTTGTAATATTAATCACTGTTAGGGATATTGGATGTTTTATGATATTTCATCGGTATGGCAAGTAAAAAATACAATCATTATTCACAATTTCATATATATATGTACTGATGTTCACACATGAACACATGTATATATATATATATATATATATATATATATATATATATATATATATATATATAAATGGATACCACAATTGTCAATAAACTTTTCTAACTGTACCTGTGCGTCAGACTCATGATCACGTAGGACTATTTTTTCAACTTAACGAGAGTGTATGACTAAATTATATAAGGCATGAACCTGCGTTAGTGGTAAAGTGCACCAAATAAATATCGTTATCATTATTTTTTCTAGAATATCTTTTTTACTGACATACATCAAGTCTTGGCAGACTTAACGTGGCAGTCTCGCCAGCTTGTGGCTTAACCTTTGACCATTGACATACACGTGTCCAATGGGCCACGCCCCCTTCCTTACCTTCACTTCCTGAATAAACAACGATCCGTCCTGCCGCCATATCTAAGTCAATCAGACAACAGACAAGAGTTTTATCTAAAGGAAAGGTCACCGGTCACTATTTGTGGCAGGTAGATAAGAAGGGTCAGAAATGAATTCTTTACATTTATTATTATTATTATTATTATTATTATTATTATTATTATTATTATTATTATTATTATTATTATTATTATTAGTATTATTATTATTATTATTATTATTAATAATAAGTATATTTATAAAAAGGCATGCAGTATACAAACTGACGGGCAAAATAAAGTATAACACACACTGGTTTTCGATTAATTCAATATTTTAAAGAAATGAGATGCATTTGATTATGACACGATACAATAACACCTTTCGGCAGTAGTTTGAATGACTTAATTGGTGACTGTTTTATTTTTTAACTAAAATATCATTATTTAAAGGAGACAGGGATAAGAAATCAAATTTACACCAACATGACCCCTACCATGTTCAAAATGTTGTAAATGTGTGCAGGACGAAGCACATTTATTGATTTTCACACAGAGTATGTTTTATATGTCGATGAACAGTTGTGTTTTATCAAAATTAATTTGGGGGAATTTCAAAATTTAAATTTCAAATTTTAATTTAAAATAATTCAAACCGCGTAGAGGTATTTTTTGACTGATTTAATGTTTTGGGCTAATTTTACAAACTAGTCCGTTGTTGAATACGACGTCAAAAACTCGAGATATTTGACTTTGAAAATTATACATATGATAATGACATATGAGCCATATACTTTCTTTTGCCCGTCAGTGTACTTGAACAGTTAAAGAAAACATAAGGTATCGTGTTCAAGTTGTTGTTGTCAGTGTATGTTCGTTGTTTCTGATTAAGAACTTGAACGTCATCTCTTGTCTGTCGTCCAGACCCTTTAAATTGTTAAGATCGGAGTCTTCAACGAGGCAAGTCTACAGAGCTCAGTTATGAAAATGAACACAAATCAGAGGCTCTTTTTTATTTAATTTTAATTTTATTTAAATTTAAAAAAAATCATTTCAGTGTCTAAATGTAACATGTTACACGACATCATTTCCTTAAGTATGAAATGACATGCATTATTATTACATAAATTAAAGATACATGAATGTCAAACATGCAGATGTCATATGCACCATGTACGTAGTCTTGGTGAAATTCTTTATCTATGAATAAATTTCTTAAATACTAAAGAATAACCTTAATTTGATTACGAAAACGGCATTGGGAATCAATAGCGGTAAACTGTTTTTATTTTCTGTTTTCAAATTAATTTCATTTCAAGGTGTAAAGATTCGTCCAACCATCTTATATAAAAAAGAACATCATTTCCTTTAAAATTGTCAAGCTGTTAAAATTCCATAGTATTAACGTCTTAACCATGTTTCAATATGTTATGGTTTTAAAGTTGCCCCTTTCAGATCAATTACTGCAGTTGAATCCATAGCGAATCCATAATACTTGAATAATTCCGTTTTGCACAGACACATACATTCAGATTAATGAAGTTCGATACAGCAGCTAACTTGAGCTCTATCGTTTCGTATGAGTCACAATAATTAGATTTACATGACTGAAAATAAATATTCCCGGAGAATAATTTGACAAGGGAAAGCTAGGGAAGGAACAGTGACAAGTTAATTAAGTCGTGACGACGGTTTATTCGCAGCAAGTTATTTGTATCTCACGTTTTTACGTGTCCAAGCCAACAACCGTAAGAGGGGAGATAACTCTGATCTCCTAGCAACGCCACCTGTCGGCGTGACTAAGCTCCTGTAATGGCGGAATACTGAGTGAAATTAAAAGTCTTGATTTCAACGGCGTATCTATTATGCCTGTGAAACGACTGGAACTAATTTTATTGTTGATGTAACAGGCTCCCCACTCATGATGAAGATAGCCATTCAACAATTACATAATCTCAACAATTTGATTCTCTTTGGTTTCGAGTCACGCTGGGAATTTATTGGTCGGAAATGTACAATGATTTACTCATTCTGCATGGGCGGTTACGACGATGGCCGCGGCAGTTACCGTAAGCGTGCGATCCGTGCGTGAGGTCAATTACACTAGGATATGTACAACTCGTAAACGTCGCTCACTTTGGTGGCGTGTTGCTTTCATGTTCGACAAAGTCGTGCGCAGTCACAAAGCAACGTGTTGACGAAGAGAAGCTTAAAGAAGCTGTTACTTTTGATCTCTTTAGATTTGAAAATAAATTGAGATAAATTGATCACTTAAAAGTGTAATCCCTATTACAACAATTAAAAAGGTGTACTGGGCATGTTCAAACAATTCAAATTACTTTGATTTAGTTATAAATATTGATAAGGATACAACATATACATACATCATAGCCTTTTTGGGAATTGAGCCCCAAACTTGACATACGATTTAATGCTCAATGATTATGATGAAAATCTACCCCTTTATATAGTTCATCCTGCATAAATAATCATCTAATCAACTAATGCCTTAAACAGGAGCTTTGAGAGAAAAAAATCGGTACAAATGATATTGTTTCAAAAATGCCAAAACTCTCATTCAATGATATACAATTCTAAAAACATTTTTCTTTCATTTACATTGGTTAAATTTCATAAATAAATTGCAAATATGTTGCAAATATGTTGCAAAACATAACTAAATATATCTTTGAAAGGTGTTTTTAAGCAATTGGATTTATATCCAATTGTAGCCAAATAATAACATAATTTGAGATCTAATTGGAAGATATTCCCTAATCTTTGTCAAAAAGTTTCTTGATTTCTTCTCAACCCTACAGAAGAAGTCGACATTATAACATAGTTCAAACAATGATTTTCAAATTATGATGTATTGTCAAACATTTTTCTGTCGTAAAAGGACACTATTAATTGTTATATAGTCTTCTACTAGACACACTTTTAATTTAAGACTTCTACTTATATTCTTACAATCAATTCCCAAAACGACCAAATCTTCTTGAATCTTTAACCAAATTACGAGTTTCCGGAACGCTGCCAATTATGGATACAAAATTCTAAAGGAAGATTATGTGTTCAATAGTCGATAATTATTTAAACTACAAATCCTATTTTCGGATTATGTGAAAGTGCGAAAATTCGTGAAAAAGAATCTGATTTCATTCATCTGTCGTGTCGTTCTGGCCTAATGCCATTCGCCTCAAGTTTCTAAACACTCAAGATGAAAAAATGATTGTTGGGTGTTTTTTTCAACTCTTTATCAATTTACTCAATCATTCTAGGATCGCGAGGCCTATGATATAAAATATCCCTTTGAAATGACGTCATGATTGTGGCACGAGTTCACATCAAACAGGACAAAATTTATAAAAACTCATATTCAAATTAGCTGTTTTCATTTTCAAGTATTTCCCGATAAAGATGACTTCGTTATGTGGTGCTCAGAAATCAACGCTAATTGCATAAGAGCCGGTGTGAAAACCTCAAAGCATACGGCTCCGGAATTAGCCAATCAGAAGCGTCGTAACAGGGCACGAGTCGGCAAGAATCGGCAAAAATCGGCAAAAGTCGGAAGTTTACGGCAGCATGGAACTGGTATACAGCTCTCGGTTTGTAAAACCTTACAAAACACACAAACACTTGTTTTGCTAAGGGGTTAAATGAGTGAACGTTGGATTCAAGCATTCTTTGTTATATTTCATTTTATGACATTTTTGATTAAAATTAAACCTGATCGAAGAGATGAAAAATGTTTGCTTTGTCATCATGGAATTATCTCCAGGCGCTGAAACCATTGATTAATCAACTACGATATTATTTTCTATCTTTGATTGACATTCTAGAAGTTAAAGTGCAAGTTCACAGGGAATATTCGCCATACTGTTTTTTTGTTTACGTCAAATGAGAAAAATGATGTATTTTTACTGATTTTGTGTTCATAGAATATCCACACAATAACACACAACTTAAAATTAGACTAATCAGCAATGTCATATTTAGCCACACTTTCCCCACATGTTGCGCCGATGAATGGCTTAACTTCTCATTGTTTTTAATTTTTCGATGAATGTGCACTAGTATTTATAAATTTGTCATAAAAATGTTACCATTTGTTATATATTCCAACTAGATTGCGTTACAATCATTTATTAATAACGTTTATATGTTTAAATAGGAATGGCCACTCGAATTTCGTTTTCACAAAAATACGCTGATATAACCTTCCCTTTAAGGTGACGAATAAGGGAGGTAATGTTGCTGAACAGCTTCTTTATTCAGAACAGGCGATGTTAAGAATGTATTAAGAGAATAAATAAGTTGTATGCCCATAAATTCTTCATAATTCTTCTTTATGAATAACGATCGGAACTCTTAAGTATACATTTCGATCCACGATTTAATTTGAGCAAAACGTAAACATTTAAAATGATCTAATTACAATTAGCAATTAATTACATGTAGATTCTTTACTGCAGATATCATCAAAGAATAGTTGATGCGGCCTTACCCTCAGGGGGAATACAAATAATGTAATAATTCGGTTAATTTCTATCATTTAGTGGAAATTAATCCCGACAGTACGCTATTTCCTGGCAGAGTTTTCCCATCGGTAACTTTTTTATTACAAAACTTTGATAAAAATATATCAATTTAATGAGGGAAACATACACAAGACAATATTTTTGAAATATGCACTGCTTTGAAATAATGTGTTTGTTGTATTTGTTTGTTTTAATTTGATTGAAATTGATCAACGTTAACTTGAATAATTTCCTTATACGCACTTATAATGACATCGTTGGTATACAGCGTACGCTCATTCCCGCTCAAGTCCGAGGGTCGATTCCTGTAAGCATCGTACCTAAAGACGATAAAAGATGGGAGTTGTTTTTCCTTGCATGCATGCCTCTCGACTGGAAGAGTGTGAATTAGTCCATTATGTATGATGAATGTGTTGTTTTGCTTGTGTATTGTTAACATAATGTATATATTATGGAAAGGGTCTTTAGGCATGTATTGTACTTGGCGCGATATGAATAAATAACATCTCTCTCTCTCTCTCTCTCTCTCTCTCTCTCTCTCTCTCTCTCTCTCTCTCTCTCTCTCTCTCTCTCTCTCTCTCTCTCTCTCTCTCTCTCTCTCTCTCTCTCTCTCTCGATCTCTCGATCTCTCGATCTCTCGATCTCTCTCTCTCTCTCTCGATCTCTCGATCTCTCGATAATGGCATGTCGCCTACATGGAATAAAGTTGTATATCCAGTAAATATAATAATTTTGTTTGAAATTTAGACATTTTTGTACAATAAAATCAAATCATTATTTCCCTTTTCATCCTTTTGGATGAAATGTGGGTCTATTAACTCAACATTATTCACTCAATATCACGAGTTTCAATCATTATTTAAGTATTTGTCCATGAGGTATATGGTAGACAGTAAAGGTACAGATCGAAGATACACCATTCCCCGTGTATCATTGTGTACGATCAACAGATGAAAGATGCGAGCTCAACAGATGTTTTCAGCTCAGTTTTCTACATTCTTCTAGAAGAGAAATCTATTTCTGAGGCAAAGAATTTATCAACTCATTAATTCCTCCCGGACGGACTATTGGACAGAAAGGAGTTGTCAGAGGCAACACACCGTGCAAAAACTAGAGAAAAATCTAATAAAACACGACAATCCTTTAAGTCAATGTTGTGAGAACAAAATGAATTTCTGGCAAGTTTGATTGAGAGGTTCCATATGCTGTTGTCGGCAGATAAGAGGTTCCGGTCACTGCGTTTACGCTCGGACCATTGACCACAATCGTTAAAGATGTCAGGAAAAAATAATCAATACGATCCTTTTGATTTAGACGAGCTATGCGATTGAGCTCCCAGCATCACTGATATGAAAATGCCGCTGCGAGGAGTTTCTGCTGTCAATGCCGAATCTGTGAGTCTTCCAAACCGCTAGACTGACTTCAAGCCTCTTAGTGCTATATTCTCTCCAGCAATAGATTGTTTTATTAAAATTAAGATATACCCTTTGCTACGAAATTGCTTAAAAATTACGTAATTGCATTTTACCAAGCTGCTTTATTCACGAATGTTGTAAATGGAAATGCAAATTTGATAATTAAGGGACTTTAGTACAGTCTAATGCACTAGTTGACGTCAAAGGCTTAACTGGTACATAATTCCTGTATGATTCATAAAGCACGGGCTGCACATGCGCCACGAGCTTACCCATCATGCATCGCGCGGTCCCCGGCACCAGCCGCGTTTTCACGGGAGAATATCGCATTTGGACACAAATTAGTAGAGGATTTGTCTCTGGGGAGGAAATACTTTTTATGGCTTTAAATCTCATAGGAACTATTCTACAAAGCGTGCAAATCGTTTTAGTATCCTCCTGATCCCATCAGAGCTGTTAAAACTAATAACCGGTACATTGCAGAATGCTGCAATTTTCACCACAAACCGTTGCAAGATAATAAGGTGTTAAGCGCTGATCTAATATAAACAAGCCATGACGACATAATAAATTCGCCCTCAAACTAATTTCTCTGTTTATCGTGGAATGTGCTTGTGGCTTTCTGTTTATTTGTTCTTTAGACACGATTTCGTGCAGCGCTTACTTCACAGATGTAACTCTTCTTAGATATATGCTCATTGCTATATACGCAGTGATGATACCATTTTGATTTCTCTTGTTCACGATATACCTAGTCCGTCATTTAGACCCTTGATTCTTTAAGAGCTTAAGGCAAGTCTACAACGAGATCGCAGAGGCTCCCTTTTTTAAGGAAAATGCTTTTTTTAAATTGTGAAATATTATTTTTAAAAATCATAACAGAGGCTAAGATTTATATTTTATGTCACCTTTGGTCGAACAAAACAAGAATTTAACAGGCATAATAAAAAAATACATTTTTAAAGGGATATTCTAAATTATCTATATGGTAGCGCTTTTAGTCATACGATCAAATAAAGATTACTGTAGCCACAATAAAGATTTGATTCTTCAAAATATCTGGCACAGAATGATGAATGTATTTACCTAAAACCAATCGAGATGTTTGGGATTAAACCATAGCAAAATAGTCTGACGTTTAGTCTCTTAAATGAATATTTCGAAAACATGATTTAAAAAAACCCCATATCTCTTCAATTTCCACACACTGAGTTTCCTAGACTTGCTCTTATGTGATAGACTTGCTTGGTGTCATTTAAACTGTAATTGAGTTTCTTTGGTATGTTAATGTTGCTTATACTGACATTATTAACTTGTTTAAATGACAGACTTGTTCTTGCTATCTTTTTGAATAAGGGTCTTTACGACTGATTCTAAAATAATTGTTGAAAATGAAATAAAAATATATCGAAATGACCTAGATTAGACGTCCAAAACGAGATTCTACCAGAAAACAATTAGTTCTTCTCCAACAGGGTTCTATTAACCGTGATTCATAGAATCCGGATTTATTTCCGGTGGTCAACAGGGACAACGGACAGTCCGGGGAGGCCGAGGGTTTGTCTCTCATTACAATGATGGGGAATGGGGAGTTAATGGTGGACGATTGGTTGGGATTATGGGATGTGGTCTGTCTGTAAGGATCTTGCATCAAAATAGGGTTTGAATTCCACTCTCTTCAACAGTGGTGTATTGCTATTCACTAATGATTATCTAGATTTTCATTTCCGAAGACAGGAATCACTACATGAAAATGTGCATCATAAGATTTTCACGAAATCGGAACAATGACACATTCTTCTTTTACAATTCTTTCCGCATCGGAACGTAAAAAGTAATGATTGCAATATGCACATATAATGCATAGTATACCACTCCTTTGTAATCCTCTTCTTAATTTTTCTAACATAGACATTGGAATGTTGAATATTGCAAATAAAAAGGTTCCTTTGGAAACACTGCATTTACACACCATTTATATATGGTGCAGTCTGATTAAAATCGACCCTGTTCCGAGGAATAAAATTTGCAAAATTATGCATCAACCGGGTTACGAACAGGTTCTGTAGATTCCAGGCGTGGAAACTACGACCGATATGAGTTCGTATCCCGGTAGATGCACTATTTTGCAAGTTTTATCCCACGGAAAACCGTCGATTTTAATCAGACTGTATATGGTGCATATGGAAACGTACATGTTTAGTGGTCATTCAGATTTTTTTATAATGTACATCCAATTTTATCATAACTTTGAAAGAGACGATGACATACCTGCTTAAACAAAGACACTGGTTGAAGGACACCAGTGAAAATGTACATATGTGTACATTCGATAATATGATACTGCTTTGATGCCATATGTGTGATGTCGATGGCCCCCTTCATTAAAGATCCCCTTGAAAGTTTTATAACGTTTCAGAGACCCTTAAAGGGGCAGTAGCACGTTTTTTGCAAATTTTATTTTTTCAAATTTCCCAATTATAATGATAGTTTATGTCATTTATATTTACTTTAAAGGGTAAAACATCTTATTACACAAAACCAATTATCCGTAGTGATAATAGCGATGTTGCCTATAATGCAAAAATTACATGGCGGCCAATTTATTGTGAACACAATATATTATTTCAAATGACAAAAACGATTCCCATGGCTTTATGGAACCTTGTACACTCATTTTTAACTTGATTTTCCGTAGAGAGAAGGGTGTTTTACTATTGGTGACATTATTTCTAAACGTTAGTCAAGGCAAAAGTGATAATTCACGAGTGCGCAATATACTAAATGACACAGTTACTATTTTGTTCCTCGAACTGTAACTCAGAATGAATTGAAGAAAATAATTACCAGTGACTAACGAATTTAGTTTCAAACCCAGAAGCACTTAACTGGAAATGAATAAACAACGCCTGGCTGGAGATTGACCAAAGCTTGACTCACTACCGGTCTTGCATATCATTTCCTCTTTGCTTCACTCTGTACTGACATGGTACCCCTCCTGAAAAGCGAGTCTACCGATAAACCATATATTTTCTATATTGTACTTTTTCATATAAATAGATTGATAAGCAATCAGGATTTTCGGATCATAAGTAGCACCAGTATACAAAGCTTGTAGTAAGATGTGGATACTAAAGCTCGTTGCCAGTAATGTAGTTATTGCCTTCCCACAGCAGAGGCGATATCTGCACGAGAATTATGCACTCATCCCAAAAGCTTCGTAAACCTGCTGAGAGAGAGAGAGAGAGAGAGAGAGAGAGGGAGAGAGAAGGAGAGAGAGAGAGAGAGAGAGAGAGAGAGAGAGAGAGAGAGTGAGAGAGAGAGAGAGAGAGAGAGAGAGAGAGGAGAGAGAGAGAGAGGAGAGAGAAGAGAGAGAGAGAGAGAGAGAGACTGACTATTTCCCCAAAATTTGTATTTAAAATTACTTTCAGAAAATAAATCTATAGTCTAAAACTTAGACTCTGAAAGAAAATACTGAAAACCATCATGAAAAGGAGCCTCTTTACTAAAAATCCCATTTCTTACAATCTCCTAAATAAAATGGGGATATTTTCAGAATAAATACGTTTTCAGAGTCTGTGTGTAAGACTAAATACTTAATCATAGTGGCGTTGTCGAGTGAGGGTGTCTATATTACTACAAACTAACGTAGTTATTAGATGACAGAGCTTATTACACTGTAAGAAAAAGCTTCTTAATGAGTGTGTGCATATCATAACAGCCATCTGTCTGAAGCGTTGACTCATCGATATAAGCCGATTAGCCCCAAGCTCCTTTGTATATTGTCCACTAAATGTGAAGGATTGAATTATTAGATGATAACTTCGTACATCATTTGTGTTTCAAATCAAGTTAACACGGACATCATAAGGGTGTTATTTTGTTAAATATTTGGCTACGGGCAAAATGCGATAAATGATATTTTATCTCATTCGGTTTGCTCTTTTTCATTCAATCATGTTTTCGTTGTGATCTGACTATTTTAAATTTATTTTCTGATAAAACCTGTAAAGGATTTATAAAGAAATACGCTATATACTGTAAATGTTAACACTTGAAGTACGGATCTTAGTGAGGTGAGTCGAGTTGGGGCTTATTTCACTTATATCGCGGCTGCTAGTACTATGGCAGGGAGAAAGCCCGCAACGCCATGTGGCTATGCATTGCGGTGAAACCTGCGAGCATCGGTTGGAACTAGCAAACCATGGGTGGTACTACGCTGAAATTCAGTGTAGCATTGCACCCAAACCTTACTGCGTATGGAAGGGGATTTGTGCCGAAAATGAAGACATGTTGACTTGTAACTTGTAAAGTGTAACATGTCGTTCTCAACCATACAAGTCTCGAAAAGACAAGTCCAATCATACAAAACTAACATTTTAATTCTGTCAATCGTAACTTCGCATTCTCAACTTTACAAAGTTGAAATGTAAATCTAGAAATCGTCAAAGTCGAAAAGTCAACTTGTCATTTTTAATTATTAAATCTAAATAATATGCACATTTAGTAATGTTACAAGTTACGTTTGACAAATGAAAAATGGAAAATGAGGAGTTGCAAAGTCAGCTTTGTAAAACCGACTTCAGCATTTCGAGACTGACACGACTTGCAAAGTTAACATTTCGAGACTGACACGACTTGCATAGTTACGATTGCAATGTTTCAAATCACATCTCTGCACGATTTCGCATTGACCATATTTGGAATATTACGGAAATTAGCGGAAAGGAACGAATAATCCCGATCCGATAAACACAATGTTCAACAATGACTTCTCCCTTGGCAAGCATCTCCCAGCAACTACTAACACATATTTGAAAGTTGCATACTAGTTTTCCCATTATTAGCTAGCATACTGTTGACAAAAGTACATTGACTAAAACATTATAGGAGACCGTCGCTTTTTTCTGTGGAGGAACTGACTGCTAACGAACTAACCGCCCGAACGCTCTGTTGCGAGCCCGGATGGTCGGCCACATATTTAATGTGTAATCATGACCTCCAATTTTTTCCCCAAACATTTTGAAGGGGGGGGGGGGGGGGGGGGGGGGGGGGGGGGGGGGGGGGGGGGGGGGGACAGATACGCCAGATACGTCATATTGATTACAGTAATCCAAATATACGACATCGGAGTTTCAGCAAATGTGCTTGTTATATGAGGAAGGCCAATCTACATTTTCACGTGGGGGAAGGTACTGGTCAAACACAAAAAGGAAAATAAAACATTTGTTTATCTACATTATTTCCAGGGTGACCATAACAATAAGTATACAGTTCAAAATGCAAGCAGAATCAAAATAAATAATTGAACACATTTAGAGAAAAGTTGTGAATTGTCTATTCATTTGTTCTATATAACACAGGAATAGCTAGACCACGCTTTTAATAAATATGCTTCCTTGTCAAGATTAATATATATGTATTTTGTGATATTATAGTATTGTATGTATGTATGTTTTTTTTTTTTTTAGTATACAATAAAGTTGGAGTTAATCGTTTCTTGCTACATTCAGTTTTATATGCATAAGCTAAAACACTCCCAATCCAGATCAGTGTATTTCGAATCAGTGACGTATTCCCATTTATGATAGTAAGTTAGTTTATCAAAATGTGTGAGTCAAGTAATAAATCTTACATTTGTTTGTGACCCAGAAGGGTGTTGAATTTATTTTTATTTTGCATTTGATTGTAAAAGGGTATACAGGATTGCACAGTTTACACTCGGGTATAATGATGCCTATAAAGAGTTGGCATAATATAAAACTACATGTTTAGTGCCTTCATAAGTAAGACACTCTGTATCAATTGGGTATAAAGAAAACATTGCGTCTTTTGTAAAACCAAAAATATAACACTAAAAAACAGTTGGTCGGGACATTTTTTCACATTCGATTTTTGTTCGATAATTTATCGACATTTTAAAAATAAATACATGTTGGTAAATACTTGTAACTTTTCAAAATAAACCTTACGTAATTTCAAGTGGTTTCGAAACATAAATTACTGTCAGTGTCACGGACTGCTTTGATTTGGGTCCACAAAATGATTGTCATTTTCCTGTCTCAGCTTTTGGATCGACGCAACACTGGTCACAGTTCGGTATTTGTTGAGGCAGAACTAAAAATCCGTAAGGTATAGCTCAATGAAACATTATTTTCAAATGTTTTCTTAAGTTTCACAGGTATACAGACAAAAGTGAAACAAACATAAAGGATGTGCAGAGCTAAGGAACAACTTTTAAACCTGGAAATATTGTTAAAAAATTCCATTTCGCATGGAAAGAAGGCGTTGTTTATAATATACGAGCGAATAATGTTTGCAACATTAGATACATCCTTGACAATATTTACAACACTTTCTATGGATATTTAAATTTTTTGAGGTACTGTAATGATATGATAATATCAGAGTATATATCGAGAATTTCACCCAAGTGTCTTCTGATATCAAATATATCAACACGAGTTCATTAAAGTTACACATTAACTGTCATTAACTGATTATATAATAGGATTATGAAGATTTGATTTAAGCGTTATTTACAATGTAGATATCGCTTGTCGATGTCGCTTGATCTCACACAAGCACCATCTACTTAGGGAGCCAGTTTTGGGTGATAAAAGACGATTGTTCATGGAACTTTCGATTCCCCCAAATTCATTTACGTGATTACATTTATGAAAACATATTGGAAACCTTCTGGTTCAGATTTACAGAAAGAAAAAATATTTGAATGACTTATTTTCATTTTCAGCAGCTCTCTTGTGTAGATCGCTCTATTTATAAATATATACTGAACATCTAAAATGTCACGCTCTTAGTACAGTTTCTGGACTTTTCAAACACACTAATCCTTGAAATATGTGTATAAAGAAGCCCATTCTGCAACTTCCAGCCGGATTGTGTTGTGTTTTTCCTTGACAACACATTAATTGAATTAACATTTCTTTTCTTTGAACTTTTAAATTAATAATTTGATATACATTTCTACTACAATGAGTTTGTTACATTAATGACTAACAAACAAAAGTATTAATAGACACGGCAAAGACGTATGTTTAGGGAAGACATTTTGTTGTAAAACATAAATCATCGGAACTATTATCTAAATAAAAATTATCATCGTTTCATATATGAATTAATAAAACACATATTTGATTTATTGAAAACAATACGCATGTCAATGTATTCATGAATGGCCATTTTAGTGAAATCGTACGTTTTTTTAAATATTTTTATATCCTGTATATGTTACAGTCGATTACATTTTTAAATTCAACAGTGCAATTATATTTTTGAATTATACAATTCTATTTTCAGTTTGCATTCTATATCCATAATTATTTTCATATTTTGGCATGTAGAAGTTGAATGTTTATTGTTTAAAGTGTGAAACAACAGATCTAGGCTTATGATTTACATTTCATACTTGAATTCAATAATGTGATTCTTTATATAGAATTAATGGAATATTAATCATGGACAAATATATTTCTGTCCCACAACAATACACTTTTCACTGCTTCAATTACTAAAAAATATAGTTTGCTTGATACGTAAATGAAAATAGATAAATTAACATATTCAAAACCAAGAAATAATTTAAACTATAGTTGAGAAAAGTTTGTAAAATAATTAAAAGTGATAAATTCAACTCAGCTAAAGAACATTTCCCCTTGATTATTTGTCTGTAAGAATAAGTTTTCAGTTATAATCAAAGTGCAATGCATTTTAAATTTTTTTTAAAACATGTATATGAAGTTCCCTGATTTAGATCATTGCTTTGTGGTACATTTAAAATATTTTAGAATTAATAATAAAGTTATCAACACTGGCTTATGTATTTCTTTCAATTTCTTCTTTCTTTATCAAAACTTTGATATTCATTTCTGAATGCAAAAGACTTTACTGAATACACGTAAAATTGGAGTATAAAAAAGTGAATGTTGACATGATTGAACTGAGAGAAGATAATGTGTAAATGAACGCACAGAAAGTAATTATTTTTTTCGGGTTTAGGCTGTCTATATATGGTTTGTAAATCTTCAGTTTTATATGTAAGTGTAATAAGTTTTATGATAACGGATCGGATACATTTATCATAGCTTCAATGCCATTCAAGCTATGCGATCCTTTATGTCTGTCAGTGTCATCCTATATTTACATTACTTCCGCATTCGTTTTGCGTTGCAAAAAAATTAATGTTTGTCAAATGTCCTTAAAATTTATTGAGATAATAATTACAATACCTAAGAATTAATTTCAGTTGATATTTTCGATTGGCATTTAATTACTAAGCGACACTATCAAACGGAATGTAAGTGACAGTAGCGCTCCGTGAACTAACAACGTGCGTTTGTTTGTAGGACATAACGAGTTACGTCCCTTGATTTTCAGGGGGCGTGGTCAATTCGTCCAGCGTTGGGCTCAAAATAGACTAAGGGATTCCCCATCTGGGACAGCGGCTAGGGATGTCTCGTTTTTTCGCAAATGCCTCTCGTCCTCGGAAAAGATCGGCAATGTTCGGGAAACTTCCAAATATGGTCAATGCGAATTCATGTAGAGATGTAATTTGAAACATTGCATTCGCAACTATGCAAGTCATGTCAGTCTCGAAATGCAAAAGTCCTTTTTACAAAGCTGACTTTGCAACTCCTCATTTTCCATTTTTCATTTGTCAAACGTAACTTGTAACATTACTAAATGTGCATATTATTTAGATTTAATAATTAAAAATGACAAGTTGACTTTTCGACTTTGACGATTTCTGGAATTACATTTCAACTTTGTAAAGTTGAGAATGCGAAGTTACGATTGACAGAATTAAAATGTTAGTTTTGCATGATTGGACTTGTCTTTTCGAGACTTGTATGGTTGAGAACGACATGTTACACTTTACAAGTTACAAGTCAACATGTCTTCATTTTCGGCACAAATCCCCTTCCATAACTGCGTGTAGAACAGTTCTCTACTGCAGACAAAGTTGCCGTGCCCCTGGCGGGATTCGAACCCCGCACCTCTTGATCCGAAGCCGAACGCACTAACCACTGCGCTGTCCCGCCACCCTGACCTTAGTAGCGCCACCAAAATGTACCATTCCTTCAGGATAATAATAAGTCACCTAGGCCCTTTAAGGCACTGTAGCACGTTTGTATGCATATTTTGTTTTCTAAAATTTGCCATTTATTATTCAAGTTTATACAGTATTTTGCATCGTTAATGGGTAAAACAACTCACTACACGACAAGATTCATAGTAAACGGTCATCCGTTTCGAAGAAAATGGTGCGACGTATAAAGCGACAGTGGTGGTGTGGATCACTCGAATTACCTTCAATCGGCCATTTTAATGTGAACACAATAAAATGGCCGCTCGATGGGGAAAGGACTCGCATGGCATAACCGAACCATGTAAATTCGTTTTTGAACTCTTTTTATTGATTCAGGAATACTATGTAGCCATTTGTAACACTTATTTATATTGTTGTGAGAGCACTTCATTTCAGTAAGAAAACCGTGCTACAGCGCCTAATGTTTTAGGAGCCGAGGCAAGCTTACTGTACAAGGACCGCCTGCAATGAGGCAAGATTACAGAGCTCAATATAAGCTGAAAATTAACAAATCTCAGAGTAGGTGTAAGGTGTAAGATTATATTTACATTCTACTCAAATTTAAAAAGTTTAAATGTACCCCCTTGAGCAAGCAACAATAATGGAAGAATGCGCAATATTAATATCTACTATTATATATTAACAAATCCATCAACACATGGTCCATGACTACATCGCAAGCAGACCAGGATTTTAAAATTTTAATATTTCTCAATTAGGCATTTGGGGTTTAGAATTTTGAAGTCATTTAAGAGAATGAGTCACTATAGACATGCACGTCAAGTTTTTAGATTAAAAGAAATAGCTTCAGTGCATTCCAGTAGATGGGAGGTTCTTTCACACCGCCTTTTAAAGTGTTACCTGGAATGAAAAAAACGCATGGAAGTAGAACAAATTGTTCCTCCCCCGCCAAGGCCGTCTTGTTTATTACAGAAGCTGTTGGAGAATCTAACACCAATCTGTTGTTGTTTACTTCGGTGGCCTACTAAGCGTTACCCGTGATGGAAAGACCCCCACGCAATGTGACGTAACACCAATAACCGACTTCCATGCTTCCTGAGATGCAACGTCAGCACTTTTTGTCGTTATGACATCATCAAGGTATTTTCTTAGTTGTTGATGATATGTATTTACGTTTGTTGTTGCGCAGAGCTCCAGCGGAATCACCGCCCTGAGTATGGGAAACAAGCCGAGGTCTTATGACGTCATTGCCGAACTCGGAACGAGGCTGGTAACGTCATATGCACGCGATAAACCGAGCCAAAATACATCAATGAGTCGTTTGGAGCAAGGTCGAAAGAGTAGCGATTGTAACTTTCCCTTATCGTCTTCCAGATAAACACGAAGACTAAAGTGGTTTATTTGTGGTGTAAGATTTACGGGCGGTGCTGTATCTTGTCCGGTTGAGAAGAGACAAGGAGGGAAGATGGCGCCTTGCCAAAGGATGTTCACGGGGGTCCCGTGATTCATACAAATTGTTGTCCGGATAGTCCTCTCGTCATGTCTGCACAGGTGGCTAAGATGAGCTCCATCTTATCTTGCACTGGATTTGTGCAGTGCAGAGGTTACCGACGTAAAACAACTATTTAGATAACGTATTACGGAGGTTGGGAAATTAGGAATCATTACGTGGGGTGGTCTACATAACATCCTTGCGGACTGAAATCATATACTCTTTCAGTTCATCGTTAAATAGTTTTACGAATATCTATACGATTGATGTGGAAGGAACCTTTGACTACAAAAATTGGAGAATCACGATTTAGATTTTAGCGTCAAGACTACAATCCATGACAATTTGATCAGATAATCTATGAGTACTTTTGCAATGTGTTGGAAATACAAAGCATCACTTTGAATGGTGTTGTGTCTTGAATGCATTTATTGGGGCTTTGAAGGTGTCACTAGAATCTGTTAAGCATTGCAAAATAGACCTCCGTTAATATTCCGAAGTTGAGGTTAAAGGGTCACAATGATGACGTGTATGGAAGAATCTAGGTTACACGGACATCGGTTAAATTTGGTCAAAACTGACCCTCGCGCGGCAGACAACCACAATGCCAGGGTAACAAAAACTACAAAGATGTATGGTATGGACTTTCGATTGTTTTTAATTTTCATTTTAAGTTCCCTGGCTTGAACACGTTGTATTAACATTGAAAGACTTGCAAATAAGACATTTTAGAAATACACCATGACAGTCATATTGCAAGGTTTTTTTTAGATTGTAATGTCTTGTCTTTGGTTTTGTAAAATACTTCATTTACATTTTATATGAAATAATAATAGATGATCCCTTATTTTTAATATTTTTATACTTATTTGATGCTTAATATCATCTTCTAGAGGATCGATTGTAGGTTGAAATTAGGTAACCTGATGAAAAATTAGATAGTGAAGTAGTTCTCCCATGACCAACATAATACATAATTGTTCATAAACAGAGGGGTCATTATTTCAAATTATTGTCGCGAATACAATAATCTGTTCAAATCAGAGCATTGGCAATGACAAAAAAACACTATTCATAAACTAAATTCAACAATCATCTCCACAACCATTATCACTGATATTCCCAAGCGAAACAGGCAAGGAATAAAGGTTTATAACTATAAAACTATTTCTTTTCAACGTGGAATATAAGAACAATGGCTTTAATTACAAATCAAGAAACCTTCGACCACATGACAAAGAACCACATATTTATGTACGTAACGCACTACAGGTGAGCTTTAAAAAGGGTGAAAATCCATCACGCTGAAACAGGTAAAAATGAGAAAGCACTGCCTCAGTACAAGACTCTAAATATATCCATGCGCTCACGATTAACGGTGACTCACTCGCTTCCACTGGAATTAGCACCGTCTTCTATTTTTACAACCATGCCAATTTACTCTTAGTCGTATTTATAGTATTACGTAAGTGTTATTCCCCTGTAGTCCGCGGTACTGGGAAATCGGTGGACGTAACCTTCGTCCATGAAATGATTATGACTGTATTTGAAATGGGCTAGACTAAAATATAGTCTATGGAATGTTTTATATTTATTGTACTTCCATCCTTATCAATACTACTAGTTCCATATTCAGATTATTTTGACTTGCTGAATATAGATCTAGACTGTATTAAAGGCTCTTTGAAAGGTGGGAAGGGGGGGGGGGGGGGGTGGGTCACTCATTGGAAGGGGGTTCACCTTGGGTATTCATGAAATTTACAATACATGCAAAACATTTCAAAAGGTGGGCGGTGAGTGTTCGAACACCCCCCCTCCCCCTCTTTATCCGCCACTGGGCTTGGATAGTATGATATACCCAAGCTGTTCGATTTTGAAATAAACTTTCTATTTCAAGCTTTCTGAAATCAGACAAGACTGTATCACTACAGAATTAGCTTATTGTAGAGATGAAACGTATAGATTGATTAATAACACATGCTTTCACGTTGGTGTTGTTTGCGGTCTTTTCTTGGAGAATGAAAACAAAATGATTTGATGGTTGTTGCTATTCCTGCTAGATTTCAGGTGTCCTGTTTGGAACATAAGTTCTTGAGTAAGGTTTAAAGCTAAGTGTTGAAGAACATCGAAAGATACGTTCTTGAAGACATCTAACAGTAAGATTTTGGAAATGTTCTTGAAGAATATTTAAAGTTCTTTCTAAACATTCAAACATGATCTATTCAAAATTTAAGTTCTTGATAATTATTAAAAAAATACATAAAAGTAGGTAGTTGAAGAATTTCAGATAGAATTCCTGGATAATATCTAACACATAAGCGGTCCTAAATGAATGATTAAAGTTCAGGGGGCCGTTCCACAAACCGATCTTAGCACTAAGATCAATCGTAAGCCCGTCTTTTATCATTGGCTAAGCTTGATCTTAGGGCTAAGATTGGTTAGTGGAACGGTACCCAGTTCTTAATTAATGTTTAGTTTTTGAAGAAGATGAAATGTTCTTGATAAGCTAAAGGCAATGTGATGATTTAGTCTTAGATGAAGTTTTAATGTAAGCAAGGTTTTTAAAATATAATGTTAAATTCTTGAATGAGGTTCAAAGTGTAAGTGTAAAATTCATTCAAGATCCAACTACATTAATTTAATGATATAAATTAATTAATACAGAAGTAGATTACCCTTCTATCGCATCATCAGCTTTATGTATATAATGCGACGAAATAAAAATAATATTCACGTGTATACTGGTACCATCATCTTGCATATCTAATGATAACATAATTTATATCATTAATAACAGATGCAATGTCATATATGCAGTGCATGCACCCACATAAATTAAAGCAGTGTTGTTAAGATAATGAACAATGTATTTCATGACACAGGGATATATATATATAAACATAAAAATGAGTCGTTTCTCACGTGAAGTAAAGTTATATATAGATTAGAGTAAACATCAGATGGGTTTGACTGGAGACTATATATATAATATATTATTATTATTATTATTATATATATATATATATATAAGTGCAACTGCAACTTGTCTGTCATCTAGATACCCGAGCCAAATAGCAAAGGATCATTAGTAAGTCTAGAAAGTAATGGCAAGTCTAGATCGCCTCAGCTCTTTGAATAAGAGAACTATTGAGCTCTTTAAACATGATTAAATGTTGATTTTAAAAAATGGTGCCAAATCCGTTTCTTTGGCTATAACTTAGTCCTGTTCCATGACTGTAAAAATAAGAGCCTTTAATACAGTCTAGGTCCTTATTTAGCAAGTCTAGATAAAGTGAATACGCATGGAACTGGTAGTATTGAAAATATATAATCATAAGGATGAAGATATAATAATTTTTAAAATTCCATAGACTAAATTTTAGTCTAGCTATAACGTCACACTTCTTGATCGCATGGGTGACCCGCTTCCTCCCCGAGTGTTGACTCCCTGCCCCGCATTGAGAGGGGGGTTGAGAGACTTGGGGAGTCACCTTAGGTACATACGTTAGTCCACCAAGACTTTAATTGAGTATCTGTATCACTTGTTCAGATCGAACGTAACGTTTGTCAGAAACGCAGCGAGGTACGAGTGGCACGTTCGATCTGATTTTAATGAGATTGCGATATCAGTCATTTGAACATTGAGCGCCTGGAAGTCGTATTTGCATTCTCGTCAAGTAGTGTTCTGTATAAGTTGAGCAGGGGTATATGTTGGCCATCGCTTCGAGCCATTAATATACATGTAATACACTCACGTCTCAATATATGATCTGGTAAAGTCTGAGACAAAACCATGGACTCACAACGGAGTCGGGTATTCCTTCCATCTAAATAATTTACAATTTCCAAAATCAGTGCAAATCATTTCATCTTATTTCATTATATTTAGATGGATGATTCTTGATTCGGAGAACCGGTGTTTCTGAGTTCAAACCTACGGTTCATGGTTTCTTGTATTCTTTAGAATAAATTAGCGAGGGAATGCTGAACTTTTACAATCTTGTATCCGTACATTAACATGCACATAAGTGAGGTAAACAAACAAGTCACTATGGTTGAAAATATCTCAAGGAAAAATTATATCTTTCCAATGACTGCAACCCTTTACCATTTACCATTCCGATGGACGTGTCAAGCTTCAAGGCTTCTGAGGAATTCCTCAGGTCAAACATTCGAGTCATAGTGTGTGGTATTTGGCAGTCACTAAACTAAGGTACCATCGGGCATTGTACTCATGTTTACATCAAAAGGTACATTCACCACTTTATCAGGCTGTGAATACAACAACGGGGACGGGGATTCCGAACTAAATGAGTAATAGCCCCCCCCCCCCCCCCCCCCCCTTCTCCCCCACGTCCCCCCGTGTAAAAGGCCATCACCCTAAGATCTCCAAGACGTTCTCACGCTTCTCAACTTGTGAGGCTGGCGCTCATACCTTTTTCGTTGCCCCAACAACTCCCCTCCTCACCCTCCCCCTCGATCCCCCATCTGTTGATGACAAGACTGCATCTTCCCATGACATCAACAGAACTCTCTCTACGTAAGTGCTAGACGGGATCTTCCTGGTCCATTTTGGGAGCGAGCGAGGGACAGAAATAACCAAGGATCCCCCGCGAACACTCAGGATTCCTTTCTTTATGCCTCCCCAGACTGTGCTATAAATATACGGTTTGTTTTGGGCTCCTCGCTACCACTTGGTAGATCCTACCTATACCCACCGCCTGCCAACGGCTTTTCTCTGCAGTAGATGACAGCATAGCCGCGGAATTCGGCCTGGGAGTCTGCGCTTACAGCCATTTCCACTTTTGGCGCGAAGCCGTGCCTGGATGTTCCGGAACGAGGCTCTTCGGTCACGTGATAAGCATTTCTGATATTGAAACAAATCGAAACGTGATGTCGAGTCATAGTGTACAGAGTCTATTTGAATGCAGCAAATTAATTGCGACGTTTCTAAAAATAATGGTGTATAATTGTCCTGCACGAAGTTCCTTCAATTGGCACTGCTTTCCAAATTTTTAAGAAGTATTTCCAAAAAACGCGGTGTTATTAGGAGTAAAATTTAAGATTTTATCAATGAATGGAGTTCATTTATTGCTTTAAGCTACCTTAAAACACTTTTTAGTTAGATTTTAGAAAATTACATGATTTTTTAACAAAAACAAAACTATAAACATATGCAATTTCAAAATGCTATCTATATAAACGTTTGCAGATGGATATCGGAGACATACACACCATATCCATTTTACTGAAGCTTGCTTTTTGAAGGATTATTCATACAAAATATATTTTTAATTCAGTACAAGTGTGAGGCGTTATAATAAGGAAACTCTGAGACTGAAAGCACTTTGCACTTTGCACTTTGCGACTTTGCGAGTACAACGTTACAATTGTCTTTCATCACGTTATCCGATGCAATAACAAACTGGTAACATTGCTCAGAAAACGTTTTCGTTGCAATAACGTAATGGTAAGAGTGTTTAATAACGTTTTTAGCTGCAATAGCAAAGTGAGAACGTTTTTCGTTCCAATAACGTAATGGTAACGTTTCTTCGATAACGTTTTTCGCTCGAATAACAAAGTAGTAACGTTTTGTTTCAATATAGTTTTTCGTTGCAAAAGCGTTGTAACGTTAACATTGCTTCAAGAAAGCTTTAACTCTGCAATAACGAAGTGGTTGCATTGCTTTAATAGCGTTTTGCACTGCAATAATGTTGTGTTAACTAAGTTTTTTTCGCTGCAATAAACTTGTAACGATGTTCACGGCAAAAACGCTAACAGAAACAAAGTTGTTATGTTTGTCACTACAGTGTCGTGTTTTCTTTGGTTATTGTTCAAATGAACTAACTATTCCTGGCTTTCATTTCATTTGTTATTAAAGGGGCAGTAGCACGTTTTTTCGCTCAAATAAGTTGATGAAATGTATTTGAAAAATAATTTCACCAATAGTAAAACATCCTTCTCTCTTCATAAAATAAAGTTGAAAATGAGTGTACATGTTTCGGCAAAGCCATGGGAATCATGTTTGTACTACAAAATAATAAATTGTGTTCACAATAAAATGGCCGACATGCAATTTTTGCTTTATACGCAACATAGTTTTTACCACTACAGATAATTGGTTTGTGTAATAAGATGTTTTACCCTCTAAAGTTAGTTTAAATGACATAAACTATCATTATAAATGGGAAATTTGAAAAAATAAATTTTGCAAAAATCGTGCTACGTTTAGCATCTTCAAAACCTGCAATTGTATGGGTTTCAAAATGATATAATATTTATAAAAGGGCACGAATTCATTTGGAGTGAATTTGAACTTGTATTTGTTAGTCAGGATTGAGATTTCCAGTATGGACAAAAAAATTGTGAACTGATGACACAAATATGTTTATACGAAGCTTGATACGAATATTAAACAAAAACAACTATCCAGTTCATTTTTGCATGGAAGATAATAACTAATGCACACAAGCAAATACGGTTTATCGTTTACCGGAAGTGACAGTGGGCATCCCCTCCATTGAGCGCCACCTGGATGTGTCGTTACGGGGAGATAACTCAACGAAATTTCCCCTTTGCATTAACAGGCAAAGATGACAATTCAGCAACCAATTTCAGTAAATGGAATTAACTTCCATTACATCTAATATTATTATCGACCTTTGCCTGGTCATTTCCATATAGATCTATATCACTGCCCAGTGGCTACTAAAGTAACAGTCAAATTGACCAATCCACCTCCCGAAGCTGGATCGATGGGCCCGTTATCTGGCGTATATCTTGCCGTGAGGCTTGATTAGATAAACTGACTAGGTACTTCGCTTACAGCTCTATCCAATCTAAGGACAGATTAAATCCAGCGATTTCCTGTCAAAAGAATAATTTCTGCACGACAGAGGGCGCTCTATCTGGCAATGAAGGTGATAGCGGGGCACATGTGGTCTTTGATTACTACTTAGCAGATAGGTAATTAATTTACGCTGGTATGAAGCTGCGAGAGTAAAGAATACATCGAGCCCTTCTGTCAAGGTCTACAACTTGGCGTCAAATAAATACGTTATAACTTATTGGCATGTAATGCGTCCTCTGCAGTCCTGCCCCATGACTGTATAAATTAATAATAAAAAAAGACTTTAAAGGGGCAGTAGCACGTTTTTTCGCTCAAATAAGTTTATGAAATGTAATTGAAAAATAAGTTAACCAATAGTTAAACATCCTTCTCTCTTCGGAAAATAAAGTTTAAAAGAGTGTACATGTTTCGGTAAAGCCATGGGAATCGTTTTTGTAATACAAAATAATAAATTGTGTTCACAATAAAATGGCCGCCATGCAATTCTGGCTTTACACGCAACATAGTTTTTACCACTACAGATAATTGTTTTGTGTAATAAGATGTTTTATCATCCAAAACTGGGTTCCACAGGTGATATCGCTTGTATGAGATCACAGCACTTGAAGCCAAATAGCAGTTTTGTGTTCCGATATTTTAATTTTTCATTGAAAACTAATGAAGAATGAAGAATGATTTTGGATGATAAATAGAATCTCACCCTCGTGTCTTCTGATATCAAATATATCAACACTCGTTGATAAAAGTCAAAATATCCTCGGCAAGCCTCGGATATTTGTAACTTTTATCAACTCGTGTTGATATATTTGATATCAGAAGACACTTGGGTGAGATTCTCTATTTACCCTCTAAAGTTAATTTAAATGACGTAAACTATCATTATAAATGAGAAATTTGAAAAAATAAATTTTACAAAAAACGTGCTACTGCCCCTTTAATTCAGTCTAGGCCCCTATGCAGCAAGTCTTAACAAACCGAATACGCGTAGAACTGGCAGTATTGAAAAATATAACACCATAAGGATGAAAGTACAGTAAATAAAAAAATCCATAAACTAAATATTATTCTAACTCCTGTCCCATGACTGTATACAGTAATCAAAATCGCCTTTAATGCATGTTATGTCCTTATTCAGTAAGTCTAGATAAACTCAATACACCTGGAACTAAAGCGTAACGAAATGAAGTCACAGTGATGAAGGAAGGGTAATTATTAAATTTCAGACTAAATTTTAGTTTACGTCCTTGGTAACAAATACACTTCTATGCAGCTTCATGTTTTATATATGAATTGGTATCTTAATAATAGATATGCAGTCCAAATAATTGTTAAAATAATAATTACACTTCAGTATGGCTCAAACATAAATTTGAAGTTGGTATTCTGTTTAACGTAACACTGAACTCAAGTAGCTATTTTCTTCCTATGCAGGTTAGTCCCTTCAAAGTTTCTATTGTTACCTCTGTTATATATAGGCGATATTTCACAATTCTCGCAGAATCTCCTGGAGATGAAGGATGGCTACACTCGTAATGTCCTTCTGTTTGTCCATTCAAACATCGCTTTTCATCTGCGAGCTAAATCTGGGCCATGTTCAAGAGAGGTTTCAAAGTAACCGCTCAATTAGCGATTACTTTTAAACCTCTCTTGAACGCGATTGCTCAATGTAGCGCTACGTAGCAAAGCGAGCGATTTTGAGGTTTTGCACCATGTCGTTCAGGAGAGAATGGGCGCTACTTGAGCGCTACATTGAGCGATCAATGAGCGATTATAAGCGCTCGCTGTTATGGAACGGAGCCCTGCATACAGTGTGTGCAAATCGCAAAGTTCAACGAACTCTAGTCTTCTTGACAGTTACGAAATGCTTGCTTTGAAACAACTTCTGATGCAACCAATCACGTTTCTCTATTTCTAGCCGAGAAACTGATCGATGTGTAACAGAGGTAACGAAAGAAAGGGACTAACATCCGTGGGAAGAGAATGTAAGATAGACTTGTTTCAGTAATTCAGCATTATTGCAATATTAAAAGATGATTAACGATTAACCTTACTGCATGCTTGTTTTGTGCAACGACCCAAGATCAAATATTCAATAAAATTCAACTGAACCAAGTCTATCACATTGTAACATAGAAAGCTTAATGTTTGACAATGAACCCAGCTAACAAATCTACGTTGTAATAACGTTGTCACAACGTTCACTTTACGTTGTCCTTACGTAGATCCTGACGTCGTCACAACGTCATTTTGTATACAAATGTACTCCCAAGTCTAAAAAGCTTAATGTGTGACAATGAAGAGATCCAAGGGCTTCATGTTCAGGTTTTTTCATTTCAATTTTTTTTAAATAATCACTTTTAATGTGGATTCGGATGCTGATGACAACATCGATGTATTCCTTCTGGTCAATTACACCTATAGTAGGGTCACGCTTCCTCGTGGAGACCAAGGATGACGTCATAAGATTTGCTCATGTTCGCTCCAACTGGGTGGTTTGTTGCTGTGTTAGCAAGCGAATTAAGCATATGTGCTGATAATATTGAGCGATTTAGAACTTGAATGATTTTATTGTGCAGTGTTTGTTAAAGTGAACATCTGAAAAAGTGTTGTTTCCAACCTTTCTTACTCTGTATTTCTTATCTTATCTTATCTTATCTAAATCTTCTTATATCAACGTAGCCATTTCGGGTTAGTGTTTTGAAGATAGGTTGTTTTATTAGAGTTACTTGATCTAATATTTCTACCAGTTTTTGTTGCTTCGGAATAGTCATATCAATGTCCTGACAACTTTGTTTATCAGTTTATTTTATTTTTCATCAGATTTGGGGAAAATTATTTCAGTTCTTTAAAAACATATTTGATCTTCTTTTCTAGTCAATGGCTACTGTATGATATAACGTGTTTGTCTGTTCGAAATATTGTCATACAAATTGAAATTTGTTATATGACGTTTCTAAATGGCCAAATTCGTTTTTATGTATAACTTTTCTGGAAAGTATTTGTTCATTGACCACCATAATTAATTCAAAATGACGCTGTGACCATATTTCACGTGAGAAGACGCCGTGACTCAGCGCTTGACTTTGATAAGGAAAACGCACCATCGTTCTATATTGATTGCAAATTCTGAGGACCAGTGAATCCTGATGCCTAAGCTCTTAACCTCTCGTATCACCTCTCTTAAACTACCTGAAACAAAATACCTTTCCCTTACTCCTTACCCTGGACCCTACCTTTAATAATAGCAAACATCCTCCCGATCTGAAAAGAACAACGTTTGACAACAATGGGCCCATTTATTGGGCTAATAATGGTATGTTTTGAAACGAATGCATACACACGAGAAATCCTTTGATGTTCCCCGTAATGCTAATTCATATTTGCTAACTAGATTCATAAAGCTCCGATCAATTTCGTTACCTCGGGGAAGGGAGGAAGGAAGAGCGTGTTTATGATTTATGCGAATTTATGACATATTTTATTTTGGCCACACGGCGTTCCGGATTTTCGAATTCGTCTCCTTCTTCCACCGATGTATCGGTTTACGGCGTGGGGACGTCCGCACTAATATGCCGTGACGTTTATTGGAGTTTTATTATCACTGAGCGTGTTGCTAACGCGGGGACAATACCACGGGATTAATTGTCCACTTACAGTATGATTCACACCATCTAAACCAATAAAACGGGATAAGATGGATCACACTGTTATTTTTCAGTCATTTTTGAAGGAACTATTTTTTTTAACCCTTGCTTTAACTTACATTTATCTTACATTCTTAGTGTATATATAACTTGACTTGACTTTTAAAAAAAATAAGTTCAACGTATATGTTGTCGAAGGCTTGCGAGATGACACGTTTATTTAATTAAAATCCTTCCGCAAAAGTTTCAAACCCCTAAAAACATAAGTCATGTTTGGTTTAATTTATTGATTTATAGTCTTTCAGCAAAAGTTTTAAAACCCAAAAAGCAATGTTTTGTTCTGCCATCTTTCAACATGCCCATTTCTTCCTTAAAAACTGTTTTTAAAGATAAGTCTTCAATATTCAATTACGTGCTTTTCTTTAATGAGAGTGAGTTATTGTTTAACGCCTTCTCTATAAGCTATGTTACGAAAACAGGTTTTAAAGAAGATTTTTTGAAGCTTTGCTTAATATTGTTATAAAGCTATCTCCGCATTTTTAATTTTTAAACGATCAGCTATGACTTTGCTACCTGTCTTCAAGTAATGTAATTATCTCATATAAGTATAACAGTCTGAATGAGAACAATTCATCCAATTTTGCATACTCTGTGTCAATTTGTGTTTTGTATTATATATTGAAATACAGTTTTAAAAAAATTTTGTCACGAGAAATATGTAACACTTCATAACACTTTTATGACACAGCCGATTATTCATATATGTGTTTAATAATAGATATTAATGTGCATATGTAACATCTGATGATATGATATTATATACAATTATATATACAATATTGTATTCTAGCTACTTCGAAGATGAGAGATAAATCGTTTATTAATATCTCAAGCATAAAATTCAGTATTTTGGACAATAGTTTATGACAACCTATGTATACATACACAACTGTTATCAGCGGGGGTGTATATGTTGATGATATATGAAACAGTTTTATGACACGGCTAAGTAGGAAGCATAATTGAATACCGCCCCCAGTGTAACAGCTGTTTGACACAAACTCTGGACAATTATAACGTGTTCAGGCCGTACTTCATTATTGTAACATTTATAGTGAGTATCTACTACTTTACTCAACAATAGAACCATATATATGAGTTTTGCTGATACACAGTAGCAAAAAATAGTTCTAAATAATTTTAAAACTTTTGAAGTATTTTTTGTACACGAACTATTAGTCATAATACTTTCAACAATAAAAAACATATATGAGTTTGGCTGATAAGCGGTAGCAAAAAATAGTCCTTAATAATTTTAAAACTTTTGAAGTGTTTTTGTACACGAACTATTAGTCATAATACTTTCAAAAATGAATGCATAAATTAATTAAACAGTTAATTATCTTAATTTGAAAGAATGAAGTATTCTATACCACATAAGTATGTGTCCATATGTTTGTCATTTTAATGCTGTGTTAGTGTAGTTTTTTTTATATTTATTAAGTTTGATCGCTTAAATTAAAATCTTTGTTTAAAATGCATAAACATACATTATGAATAATACATCACTATAAAACTTTATTTGTTGCTGGAGAGATTTTAAAATGAAAAATAGTTTTTAGTGCAAAAGAAGTAATCTTTATCACATTTATTATAAGTAATTATAGCCTGGGACGGGTCATTATGTTATTAATAAATCTGTCATCCTAAGCCAGCAAATGTTGTCTACAAATTTACATTCTTTGACATCTTTTTTCAATATTGATCATTAACACTTTCCCTCTAATTGATTAAAGTTGAATATTTCTCTCTCATATTTATAACAATGATGTTTCGAGTCAATGTGTCAGTCTATTGTCAAGGTCCATATATTAAACTAAGTCAAAAACAAGCTTATCATATAAAAGCAAGTCTCGTATGGTAGCTCCTTTTTAGTTAATATTCCTTATTCATTTGTCTTCAATGCATCTAATCTAGGTTTTGCTCAACTGATCAGAATTACGTTCAAATTAAAGAGGTGGTGTTTTTTATTAATCTTAATCCATATCAATCACTAATATTAAGTATGAAGAGAGTATATGATACGGTTGGTACAGTCAGTGCTGGTAGATGGTGCCTAACTCTGAGGGTGTGGGTTCGAATCCCACACGAAACTCGTGCGATAATTTGTACTAATTCGGACAGTGTCATCCCAATATAACATTCATATATTGATTGTAATCAATTCATATTGCTATAAACACTACCTGTTTCGGGATATTTAAAGGGGCAGTAGCACGTTTTTTCGCTCAAATAAGTCGATGAAATGTATTTGAAAAATAAAGTCACTAATAGTAAAACATCCTTCTCTCTTTGGAAAATCAAGTTAATAAACGAGTGCACATGGTTCGCTAAAGCCATGGGAATCGTTTTTGTACTTCGAAATAATAAATTGTGTTCACAATAAAATGGCCGCCATGCAATTTTTGCTTTATACGTAACACTGTTATTACCACTACGCATAATTGGTTTGTTTAATAAGATGTTTTACCCTCTAAAGTAAATATAAATGACAAAAACTATCATTATAAATGGGAAATTTGAAAAAAATAAAATTTGCAAAAAACGTGCTATTGCCCCTTTAAAACGGCAGGTAAGTGTTGCACAACATAATCTGATTTCATATCTCATGGTAAACAGCGACAGTTTTGACAGCTCTATGAAGTGACCAGGGGTCAATCTTTTCAAAAACTATAGTTTTTATTTTCTTCTTTGAAACATTCAGTAAAGGCTCAACTGGGTCAATCATACATTATATATTTCCTCTTTCACTCATTTAATGTATTTGTGATGAAATTGTTCACACATTTAGTCGAGATGGACACTTTTATTCGAAAATTAATGAAATTTGAATTTTTTAAATTAATCCCTTCTGTATATTTTATTACCCCAAATTTCATAACCACGACTAACGATGAACTAAAGATGAACACTTTTATTCGAAAATTAATTAAATTTGAATTTTTAAAAATTAATCCCTTCTGTATATTTTATTATACCAAATTTCATAACCATGACTAACGTGACGATCACAGGATACGTTTGAGAATGAAGGATGATTCATTGTCATTGTATGTGATGTAATGGTATCGATGCTGCAATGGACGTCAATGTACATGATACAGTATGTTTGTATACTTCCTCTTTATGAAGCTGTGCTATTTTAGCCACTTTGATGGTTATGCTACATTCTGTAAACTGACGGGCAAAATAAAGTCACTCACTTGTTTTCGATTAATTCAATATTTTAAAGAAAGGAGATGCATTTGATTATGACACGAAACAATAACACCTTTCGGCAGTAGTTTGAATGACTTAATTGGTGACTGTTTTATTTTTTAACTACAATATCATTATTTAAAGTAGACAGGGGTAGGAAATCAAATTTACACCAACATGACCCCTACCATGTCAAAATGTTGTAAATGTGTGCATTACGAAGCACATTTATTGATTTTCATACAGATTATGGATTATATGTAGATGAACAGTTGTGTTTTATTAACATTAATTTGGGGGAATTTCAAAATAATTTTAAATTTAATTTAAAAAAATTCAAACCGCGTAGAGGTATTTTTTGACTGATTTAATGTTTTTGACTAATTTCACAAACTAGTCCGTTTTTGAATACGACGTCGAAAACTCGAGATATTTGACTATACATATGATAAATATAACTAAACTGAACCATATATTTTCTTTTGCCCGTCAGTGTAGTTGAAATGCATTTAAATATAGACCTAGCTTCTTGTTATAAATTAATCTTCAATCCTTCATATAGCCTATAGTATCGTTATCTCATTAGAAACTACAAACTATATTTAGAAAAAGTTTGAATTACTTTAAAAACTATACTCCAAGAAAATGTTTTAGGTGAATGAATTGAAAAGATAAAACAATTATTTTATGGATTTGTTTTGATGTAATGGTTTCTATATTATTTAATTAATCTTTCACTATCGTTAATATTGAACCATTACATTTGAGCTAAGCTTCTTTTCCAAGAAGCTCTAAAGTTACAGGTAATGTTTTCAAATATATCAAATTCAAAGGCGTGCTTAGCAAAGTGCCACTATGAACCTTTTAAAACCGTTGATCGACATTCATGCCTAAAAGCACGCTTCCGGTGTACAAAGTTTACAACAAAGATATTTCGTTCATGTTTTGGTCTCGCGTGTGACCTACAGCCATCTTTAAAAGCCAAACCAAGAAGGCGCGCGTGCGCTTGTGTCTTGCACGTGTCGTCAAGGCTGTTGTGCGCGTGCCACTATGGTTACCAAACTGATGACGTCATGAACCCAGCTGGAGGAACATGCAAGTTTGCGTGACCTCTGACCCCGTCTGTCAGTCTAAGGCCGCTGTTATGTATTTATCATGGTACAAACTTGAGTAACACACACCCGTGGGAAACTGGAGAGAGATTCCGAAGTGTGCATTCTTTTCTGCAGACGCAGACTGTCGCACATGTAAGTTTCATCCACCGCAGTGCCGCGGAGTTTCTTGTTCGCCATCTGTTTTAAGGCGCATATTGGTTTATGTAATGCAAATGTTGCCAATCTCAAAATGTGCGGATACAATATTATTTTCGTTGAAATGGTACATGGAATCGAATAGTTACAAGCAGAAGGATGCTGGGTTTTATTTAAACCGGGAGAATGGGTTCTTTTTAAGGTTTAAACATATTTGTTTTTAATAAAAGAAATCTGGAGTTGCGAGGAAACCATTAGGCTTATTTGAAAGTTTTCATGCGTTTTAATCTCTCTGATTGAGTTTCCTCACCATTGTTTTATTAGCTGTATAAATGTATCCCATTTTGTTATTTCCTTACATCCCCATGACTAAGGAGTGAGTTTATACTCCGAAACGTCGTGTATTTTCACATTAAAGAAGTTGTTATCCAGAAAATCTCCCGTGAATGTTTCCCATTTATACTGGCGATGACAATGACATGATGTTTTTTGGAAGGTATATACGAAATGAAAATTTTCTAAATATAATTGTGCATACAAATATAACTTGTTTGTCTACGGGTAACTTCTCTTTTAGAATACTATTTCAAAGAATGAGATTAACAGGTTTCAGTTTGTGTTTGATAATATAGATACATTCCATTTTAATATAAATGAATAATTACTGTGCAAGATATATGAACATACCACACTTGCAAAGAATATGTTCTGTTTTTCCAATTACGGGAATATTTGTGTGCGTTCGAATTCATTTTGAGAATGCTTGACGTTTTTGTATAGAGAGAAGCAATGAGATGTTATATGTTCTCTTTCCACACATACTACAGGCCGTTTTAGCATTGGAATCCCTGTCGACGAATTCTTTACCTGCTTTACAGGTATGGTGGAACCATTGAGACATTTCTGTTCTTTGTGTTCAATGAAAATGCTAATAATTTCAAACTTTTTTAATTCATTATCTTTCAAAAGATAACGAAATTAAATATGTATTAAACAGGTAAAATATGGTATACGGACATTTTTGTTTCATTTAAAGAATTTAAAACATGGCAACATGACACGTGTATTCACTTCCTTTTATTTATGACACGATGAACAGGTGTTATATCTTCAATTCAGAAAGAAGACTACATGTATAACAGGGTATAGTTGTTATCAAAGCTTTCAAATTGTGTACATTCAAAATGCATATTCAATTATCAGAAAAAAATTGCAGCAGCAGTAGCAGTAGAAGCAGTAGTAGCAGTTGTAGTAGTAGTAGTAGTAGTAGAAGAAGAGGTGGTAGCAGCAGCAGTAGCAGTAGTAGTAGTAGTAGTAGTAGTAGTAGTAGTACAATGTAATAACAGTAGAAGTAACAGCAAAAATAGTAGCAGCAGCAGTAGTAGTAGCAACAACAATAGTAGTATCAGTAGCAATAGTAATAGTAGCAGTGGTACAGGTAGTAGCGGAAGCAGTAGTAATGATAATACTAATAATAGTACATGTAGTACTAGTAGTAGTAGTAGGAGCAGCAGTAGTACTAGTTGTGGTAGTAATTGTAGAAGTAATATATATAATAGTAAAGTAGAAGCAGTAGTAGCAGCGGTAGAAGTAGCAGCAGTAGAAGTAGCAGCAGTAGTAGTAGTAGCAGCAGTAGTAGTAGCAACAGTAGTAGTAGCAGTAGTAGTAGCAACAGTAGTAGTAACATAGTAGTATATATAGTAGTAGTATAGCAAATTGAATTATCGCATGTATCACCAACTTCTTTCCTAAAACTGATGTTGTTTTTATAGTTCTTGAAGAGTGTAAACAAACAATATCGTATTGTTCTTTTATTGTATACGGAAACTCGCTTAAAATAACTTACACACGTTCTCATTGTTCGTATATTCCTGAATTTCTATGGCGTGTATGTGTCATGAGTCAGCTCGAGATCCAGCCTTCAATACATATAACACATCATTCCTTGTGTGTTTCACATCAGAGGGAAAGACAAAGGCCCGCTTGCTTCGTCATTTGGTCCTCTGAAAGTTGTTCCGTCATTTAAAGGCACAATTGCAAACACTTCTAATGAAATAAAAGTTAATTCTGTTTAAGTTATAAACGTCAGGTATGAAGTCTACACTTGTTGACATTTTTATTACATATTGAAAAACCCCATTTTGCCAGAGGTCTTTTTCAATGGTGATATTTTAAGAAAACCTTTTTCCCAGTCTGTGTGAAACTATTCAGGAAAGCTGCCTTATCATTTGAAGATATGTGCTTTTACTATTGAGAAATGAATTAGTAAGCGCATATATTATGTTTCATACTCAGTCGCCAATAAATGAAACTGCTTGGTCTAAATTAGTCTAACACTTAGACTGTAAAAAAAAAAAAAAAAAAAAAAAATTGAAAAGGAGCCTTTTTTTATATTCCATTTCTTACAGTCTCCTTTTCAATATTTCATAAAATGGTGATATTTTCAGAATAAATACTTTTTTCATAGTCTGAGTGTAAGACTAGGTCTAAATTGGAAAGTGAAAGTGACATAAACTATCAATATAAATAGGAAATTTGAAAAAAAAAGATTTTGCACAAAACGTGCTACAGCCCCTTTAATTGTTGCAAACGGCCCTGACATTTAAATGAAGGACAGTCCGTCACCTCGGCCGTGAATACTAGCATCGGAATGGGGGAGAGGTAATTAGAGGCTCAGTGCCTAGGCTGGACGGGCAATTGAGTCACAAGGTTCAGGATACATCGCCAAATTAAGCCCTGTTAGCCGCAGGGGCGTAGTTCAATTAACTAGCAAAACATTCTCATGAGGTACAAGTTATGACCTCATCGATCTCCGGCCAAGAACCCGGATGTTGAATCTCCACAGCTGACCAATTGAAGCTCTTCTTTCGAAGCACCTACGGCGTACCGGATGCTTTAACAATGTGTTATGAGAAGGCTAAGGCTTTGACTGCCATGTATATCATGATTTAGATTTAGTTTTCATTGTTGAAATGTATTTCAGAACCAAATTAAAACATGAAATGTCTTAAATTGATTTTGAGAAATAAAACTCATTCACAGAACTTGAACCACTTGACGATACAAAAAGTGCAATGGTGTTTTTGACCAGAGACCAAAAATGAATTATTTTTGTTTATGGTCTCTGATTTGACCATTGATGTGACCGACATAAAAGATTGCTTATTCTTACTGTCAGAATCTGAATTTTTTAAATTATTATTCGTAACCATTTTATTAAATGTTGAAAGGAGCCTATGAAAAATCGATATGAAAATCTCATTTCTCATATAGACTCCTTTTCAGTCATTATTAAAATAGTTTTTCTAGAGTCTAAGTGAAAGACTGCCAGATGTCTTCAAGATCAGAAGATCGCTTTTGAACTTCGCTTGGGCAAATGTATTAGTCGTTATCTATTGATTCATAGTCATTCATGGACCATTTTATCAAATATCGGAAAGAAATGATGAAAAATTGGAAATTTTGTCTTTTATGTCAAAATCTAGGTTTGATAGCATTAGGGTACCGTCTCGATATAGGGTGAGGTAAAGGTGAAGGTGCTATAGACAGACACAGGCTACAGATAATAATTTATTTCATGCACTTAAACTGACGGACATTCATTTTAGTCTAATTAAGATAAAGATAAAATTTCGTTAAAAACGAGAAAAGTATCAATAAAGTCAAGGTAGAAAGGTCAAGACTGAGCAAGCGCAAATCACGAGAGAGGCAAATCTATCTATATCGTTTACATCTGTACAAGTCTGAAGGCTTTACAAACAATTGACTTAAAGGTGCTGTAGCACGTCGTTCTTACTGAAATTTAAGTGCTCACACAAAGAGGTGTAAGTGTTACCAATGCCTAGATAATACTCCCGAATAAACCAAAAGAGTTAAAAAAAAGAATTTACATGGTTCGTTAAGCCAAGTCCCTTTCCCTTCGATAGGTAATTTTAAGGGGTTCACATTAAAATGACCGCTCGAAGGTAGTTCAAGTGATATGACTGATTTAGTGATAATGTCTTAAAGGGGCAGTTTTCGATGAAAAAAGTATATATTAAAAATAATTTCACCAAATGTAAAACACCCTTCTCTCTTCGAAAATTCAAGTTAAAAATGAGTGTTCTTGGCCCAGTAAAGGCATGGGGATCGTTTTTGCCATTAAAAATAATAAAATGTGTTCACAATAAAATGGCCGCCATGCAATTTTTGCATTTTACGCAACACCGTTATTACTACTACGGATAATTGGTTTGTGTAATAGTGTGTTTTACCCTCTAAAGTAAATATAAATGGCACAAACTATCAGTATAAATAGGAAATTTGAAAAAATAAAATTTGCAAAAAACGTGCTACAGCGCCTTTAAACCATTGATATGACAGCCAAAAGAGAAAATTTAGTCTTACAGACATACTATAAAAAAAGTACTAATTCGTAAGTTATCCCCATTTTTATTAAAGGCGCTGTAGCACATTTTTGGCATTTCTCTTCCTCAAATTTGACATTTATCATTGAAGTTTATAACTCTTTATTGTTACACTATATTGTTACTTTAAAGAGCCGAACATTTCAGTACACGACCCGATAAGCCATATCCATACTTATCTGTATTGGTAGAAAATGGTGCGACATATAAAGCGGAACTCTTCAGGTTGGGAGGTAGATTCGTAGGTCTCATGCGAATTTGAGAGTTTGGAAAGCAAGATGGCTAACCATTCCAACATTCTACCTTATTTAAAATTATACACTGTTTAGGTAGCGCTACATCAGTCAGATTATTTTAACTACTGAAATGGACTCGCGTGGCTTAACCGAACCATGTACATTTATTTTAGTACACATTTATTGATTAAGGGGTATTATTTAGCCAGAGTAAAGTTGTAATTGTGGCACCATGATGAAATGGTTAACCATCTTGCTGTCTGAACTTCTCAAATTCGCACGAGACTAATAAATCTACCTCTCACACTGAAGAGTTCCACAACCACTTTAATTTATACGTCGCACCATATTCTTTCAATACGGATAACTACTCTTTATGGATACGGGTTATTGGCTCTTGTAATGGGATCTTTTACCCTCTAACGTAACAATATATTGTGTAAACTTTGATAATAAATGGACAATTTGAGAAAACATAACATGAAGAAACGTGCAATAGCGCCTTTTAACTATGCTACTAACGACCAACTTCCCAATGCAAGGCATAACTCTTGCCAGTCTTCATTACTGTCTGATGTAGGCCTTGCAGTATTTCCTTAAGAAATCTGTGCTTTGAAATCCAGGCCCACTATGCATTTCTGGTGCAGCGATTAACTTGGTACAGCAAAGCGAGGGAAATACCGCAAGGCTTAAATCCGTCAGTAATGCATACTGGTAAAAGTTATGCCTTGCGTTTGGAAGTTGCTAAAATTCGAAACCCAAGACCGGATAACTGACTAATGAAGATACCTCGTGGCTTTGATATGAGTCATAACTGGTTCTGACTGCAAGTTCCATCTGACCCCGGTCCATGACTACTGGACATGTACTCTGTCAGCATCTGGTGGAGTTTCTGCATCGAGGTGTCAACATTAACTCGGCAGTTAGTCACACCCCTGGGATTCAATTAGTGTCTCCTTCACTTCGTTCAGATACAGAAGGAGACTTGTTGAGACGCCATATGTAACCATAATTAAGCTCTCCGATGGATGGGACTTCAGAGACATAATCTTGTAACGAAATTCATCGGATTTAAATTATCAAATATCGCTCAAATTTAATTTATCTTAACAGTTTGTACATGTTTATTTAATGTTAAATTCTGTATATAACATCATATTGAAATGTTGTTCGAAATTATTAAGTAAATTCGTAAACAGACACAAGGGTTAACATACAATACACAAAACAAGTTTGATAATAAGGGAGTGGAGATCTAAAATTTAATATAAAATGTAACGAACCTACCGTTCACTGATGTCATTAGACCAATGTGTTGCTGTAGAAAACAACAAATATACTTACGAGTTTATAGTTATATAGCTATATAGTAAACGCCAAAATAGATTTTATGTTCAAATGAAATTCTTCATGACCACCACAAAAGTCTTTGCTCCCTATTGGTTGTAAAGGTAAACCCTTAAATGTCGATCTTAAGTACATGTACATTCTAATTCAATTATATATATATATATATATATATATATAGATATATATATATAATTTCATTGAAGACATTACAGAAAATCAAATATCATAAACACTGAATAACGGAAACACTATTTGATCATTATTAAATAAAAAGAGGAGTTTTCATAAACTTAGTTGATTTACCTAACCATATCATCTCACTCGACTTGTATATTCTTCTCCAAGTGCCAAATATATGACAACTATTTTTTCACTATGAAAAACATCAGTGTTAAACATTTACAGCAGCCACAATTACACGTCGCATTTTCATATAAACTTCAATGTAGTAATAGGACATATCAAACCAAAAAATCAGTCTTTTTATCTGCCATTGACAAGACTTAGTTTCCAAAATTATGTTTAAATGGCCAGCGGCGGCTTTTCGATGAAAAAAAAAATCACGACTGTGCACATTTGTCTTATCACTAAACGGATTGAACCAGTCAGTACTGAAATGAAAATTATTAACTTCTCGATAAAATAACACCATTGCTATCGTTTGACACACGTGACTCCAATAACACATTCTATGCCTCTTTACACAATGGAGCAACCGATATTATGAGACAAAAAATAGTTTGCCGTACATTTTCCCTTTTGGTATAGCTAAAAGAATTAAGTTGACATTTTCCTCCTATAAAAGCCATCATGAAAAATGTTTTGCATTAATCTTCCGTGTGAATAGATACGGCAAGTCGACACATTTTCGCCTTTCCAATCTCCGACTCAGAGAGCTGATCGCATGTCTATGACAATATACAGTAGCCATTCAATCACTCACTTCCACACGACAACAATCTATGTTCATCTGGAATTGATTGAGTATGCGTTGCCCAGAATCAATCTAAAGTACGTGAAGGTTAACGTCGCTGGTAGGCAGCGGAAACCATTTTACCTATAAGGAGGTCTTTGAATGAGCTTGTCATCAAAATATTAAATTAAAACCCAAAATTCCTATCATATTATAATAATATACAAAACAATATGAGCGCAACATCTCCGGCACGTTATAACTCGGGTAAGTTCCCATCACTGACGAGTAAATGCATTGCTGCATTTCGTTAACTGTTCTGTATTAGCGTAGCAGCGTGTACTGTGAAGTTCAGTTGAATGTGTTAGTACGCTAACACAGAAAAGTTAAAGAAATGCAACAAGGCGCGAGTTATGGCTTGAAATGGATATGAATGTTACTATAATGTGTTCAGAGAAGCTCATTTTCCTTTTTTAAAAAATGTTTTGACGTTATTTTCATTTCAGAGAGTATGTGTTAGTTTAAATGTTCCTTTTACCTATATACCGACCTATGATGAAAAGATGTTATATATCTGTATATAAAAAGAAGAAAAGAAGAAAACTAAACTACCGGGCAAAATAAAGTACACACTTCTGTTGGTTTTGTCACATGTGTGATGTTCAATTGCAAATATCTCGTTTTCCATGTCATACTCAAAACTGAATAGTGCAGGCGTTTAATCAGCAGTCAAATAATACTTCTACGTGTTTTTAATTTTTTAAAAGAGAAATTTTAAATTAAAAAATCCTTAAAAAATTAGTTTTGATAAAACACAACTGTTCATCGACATATAAACATATTCTATGTGAAAATTAATAAATGTTCCTGGTTCCGCACACATTTACAACATGGTAGGGGCCATGTATGTTGGTGTAAATTTCAGTTCTTACCCGTCTCCATTGAACAAAGATTTTGTAACTAAAATTTAACTTCACTTCAACTTCACTTTATTCTCGAAAAAACACCTTTGGTGGTATAAGAGAACATATTCATAATCAATCATATAATATACAATATATCAAAATGGCGGTGGGTTAAAACAGGATATGTTAAGCATGTTTAACCACAGTCACTAAATAATTCATTGAAACTACTGCTTAAAGAATTATCGTATCGTGTCATAGTCAAATGCATCTAATTTCTTAGTGTGTACTTTCTGTTGCACGTTTGTTTATTGTATTACGGTGTCACGATAATATAATACAAACATGACATTAAAAACATTTCACATTAAATAAAAAATATTGCTTATAAACAAAGGTAGCACCGGACATTATAAGGACCACGAGACACCACAATACGATGGTCCACTTTAAGTATAAAACAAAACAAGAGTCATCAGAAGATGACATATCCCACCGGTTCCACAAAATTTGTAAAACACATCTTTGACAGATACTTGTGTATCTACTACCGTACTTCAGTTAGTGGGTATTACAGATGCTGAGTTTCAGGTATGTTAAGGGTTTTAGACTTCTGCTCTAGAAGCAGTTAAAATCAACAACAACCAACATCCCTCTCAATTTTTCAGAATAAATCTGAAAATATCAAAAGACACCACTTCAGTTAGTGGGTAATACACATGCAAATTTTCAGGAACATATGATGAACGGTTTTGGAGCTGTGCTCCGGAAACGAACCTGTCTCTGAACAAAGTCCAAATTCAACAAGTTTCTATGGAAACGGAAAAAAATAAAATTTTCAGAAATCTGAAAATATCAAAAGGCACCACTTCAGTTAGTGGGTAATACACATGCAAAGTTTCAGAAAGATATCATGAACGGTTTTCAAGTTCTGCTCCGGAAACGAAATGATTACGGACGGACAGACGGACGGACGGACAGACGGACGGGGTGATGACTATATCCCACGGTATTACATACCGGGGGGATAAAAAGATGGGTATATAATACATTAGGTAAAAGGATGGAATATATGTTTATACGTTAAAGGGGCAGTAGCACGTTTTTCGCTCAAATAAGTTGATGAAATGTATTTGAAAAATAATTTCACCAATAGTAAAACATCCTTCTCTCCTCGGAAAATAAAATTTAAATTGAGTGTACATGTTTCGGTAAAGCCATGGGAATCGTTTTTGTAATACAAAATAATAAATTGTGTTTACAATAAAATGGCCGCCAAGCAATTTTTGCTTTATACGCAGCATAGTTTTTACCACTACAGATAATTGGTTTGTGTAATAAGATGTTTTACCCTCTAAAGTTAAAGTTAATTTAATGACATAAACTATCATTATAAATGGGAAATTTGAAAAAATAAATTTTGCAAAAAACGTGCTACTGCCCCTTTAAAGTAGGCGCACCCTGTTTACAAATATGTTACATGTATATATTAGGACAACCAGAGACTTACATAGCTTACCAATAGACAATAAATACGTAAGTTCCAAAAATAAGCTACAAACATAGATATTATTGATAAGTAATATCTTCATTTTCACTTAAAGGGACACTCCGTATGTTATTGTAGTAACATAGTTACCAAGAGTGTTATTTTATCGAGAAGTTCTGACCGTGGTTATAACCCTTTTAGTGCCCATCTGTTCAGTATAGTAACATTATTAAGATGTTTACTCTTGAATTTGATTGAAAACCGGACAATGTTCCGCGGCTGTCGTGCGTCAATTGTTCAAACGTAATCTTGAAAAGTTATATGTAGCAGACAAAGAGACAGATATTGGTTGGTACTGTTCAATGGAACATATAACTGGCATACATGTAAATGGGGCACATTAATTCGGTTTCTCATCGTGTATTAAGCCGCTGCTCGAGTTTCTTGAAAACAAGTTATTGTCAAATATGTGGCGTTAGGGGATATTTATGCAAGTCGAGCGAGTCGATTTGGAGGTAAATCAGGGCATTTGGTAGTTATTTATGTCGACAACAACTTAATTCAAGTTTTACATTTTATAAGTTTTTAACTTAATTGACAAACATTCTGGCCATCTGCAGCATATTTGTACCAAGATACACATATGGGTGAACATACTTTTGGTATGCAGCTGTGTTTATACGACATAAAACCAAACCAGAGATTCGTCTAATTTTTCCATAAAACGATTTGCACCATCCGTGTGTGCTGAAGTTATGAGAGCAGGTCATATGGTTAGCTACAGATGATGCCGACCCGGAATAGAATAATCTTTTGACAATAATCTCTATGTTGCCCGAGATTGGCTTTCCAATTAATGATTTCACTACCTCTGATTAATCATGTATTATCATAAGCCAATGATAGACTGTCACCCAGTCTAGAAAATATTTTATAAATTTGGAAATTCCAGACCATGAAACGAATACAAAGCAATCCCATCCAAGATCTGATGGTTTCAGTAAGTCTATATTATACGGTTTCAATACACAACGAACACATTTCAAAGACATTTTAAAAAATTAAATAATTTTTAACATACGTTTTCTTCAGATTCATTTCAGAAAATACATTTAGTTACTATTGAAAAGTGTTTAAGAAATTTCAGAATCTAAAGATGGCGAAGAAAATTTTATGTTGTAACGATTCATCGTCATATTCATATCTGGTAAATTTAAGTATCAATCGATGAAATTAATCATAGCTGCCTTTTTTTATATAAGAATTGTAGCTTCTTCCCCACTCTTAAAGGGAGGGTTCTGTGGCCATATTGTTCATATTGCATTACGTGAAATGAAAACACGCTATATTGTACCTAATTTTAGAACTTTTTGATGATAAAAGACATACACTGATAGAGTATTCATACGGTAACACATAACATGTCATAAAACTAATAAACAATTTGCTGTTATGCTGTAGCAAAGTTTTCCCCACTCGCAGCGCCGATGAATGGTTTCAGTTCTCATTGTTTGTTTTTTTTCAACAAATTTGCGCTTGTCTATATCAAGTTGTGAAATCCATCAAAACATTACCTATATTAATATATTTTAATTGGACCGTGTTTAAATACTGTATTAACAGCATATTTGTGTAAACAAGGATATCCTCTCGAATTTCGTTTCCACAAAAAATACCCCGATAGAACCCTCCTTTTAATCTATAGTTCCCCGAATACTGTTAAGTTTAAACCACACCAAGGATTTTAACTTGTCTTGTTACTTGTATATGCATGTCCACATGGATATCGTAAGTCGTAATTGAAGAAGAAACAAAATGTTGACATGACCAATATTGTGCTAAGAAGATCTTAAACTGAATGTTTTAAAGAGGTATATAAACTCACGGGCAAAAGAAAGTATATCTTCTTTTCAGCAGAGTCAAACACAAAATATTTCTGCCGGATAAAACTCGGTTCGGAATGTTTGTGATGAGAATATATCTCGTTAAGAGATATACACACTTTAATTCATGAGAGTATGATACTTAATATTTTATACCTGTTCAAGCACACATAGGGTGCTGAAATAGCTATTTCAAAAGGTATTTTGGGAAATAATTTTGGGTATTTAAGGTAAAAGTTTTATGAAATATGGAAATTATGTTAGTACAAGATGGTATGGACATAATGCACTTCCTTTGACTTTAAATCAATGACGCATCGTTGCTGTAGGACGTCAAAAAACAAGCCTGAAAGCCATATTTCATTCCCCTATCTCGCCTGGTTAAGGAGATTCTATAACGACGATTTTTAAAAAGAATTATGAACAGATTTACAGACAAAGTTACTTTGCTTTAAGAGACATGGTGTAACTATGTTTCAATCGTATTCATCACTCGTTTATTAAAATATCTTGCGTTGTTGTACCTATACTTTCTTTTGCCCGTGAGTTTATACATGTAGAGACGAACATCATGAGCGTTACATATAACCCCTTCATGACAGCTATAACTAAAATCCCTACCCTGCAGCATTTCACTGAAACTGGTAGAATGTGGAAAGTGCTTGTAAATGATTGTTTAGTGCTTATATGTTTAAAATGTAATATGTAAAAATGTTTTTATCAACTTCCATGCACATTTTTTTCACCTCTGAGATTTTTTCCAACCCTATTGGAGATTATGTCTTTGGGAATTTTGTCCACTGGAATTTCGTCCAACAACATAAGAAGTGAATATGTAAATGACTATGGGATGTGGATGGGATTATGTCAAATATCACGGCGTTTAGTTAAGTGCCCATACATTGAGATAAAACGTGCGATTTTGGTAATAAGATAAGTCCTTTTTAAAGATCATCCACCTCTAGTACTGCTAGATCGTGACAGGATGAGAGGCCGCAACATGAGCGTGGCTATACATTGCAGTGAACCTCTAATGGAGGTGATTTACGAGTTTGTGGATTCTTTCATTGAAATCTGCGAGCGTCGTCTAGTATTAAATAAATAAGACGACTCAGAGACAGTCTAAGCCCCTCTGCACTTGCCCTGTTATACTGTGGTAATTATAAAGCTTGTGATCTCTGATTAAAGCGTATGACTCATGGCCTAGTCCCCGCGGCGAGTGATGGTCTGGTCATCACTGGCCATTCGATCTGCTGACCATACCTCACGGAGGCCACCTCACTGACCGCTCTCTGACCTCACTTCTCGGCTATGTAGACAAGACCAGACTTACATGTCGGCTTCCAATAGTCTCTGATGTATTACTCATTACTTATACACGTGTACTACATTAACTAATATCTTGGTTAAATGACGAATTCAACACAGCAACCAGGGTTAAAGGCGCTGTAGTACGTTCTGCTTTTTGAAACAAAGTGATCTCACAAAAAAAGACCAAACAAGTTACAAATGATTAAAGTAGTCTCCTAATACAATAAAAATAGTACGAAAACGAACGTACATGTTTTCATTAAGCCATGCGAGTTCATTGCCCACCGAGCGGCCATTTTAATGTGTTCACATTAAAGGCACTGTAGCACGTTTTTTCGCTCAAATAAGTTGATGAAATGTATTTGAAAATTAATTTCACCAATGGTAAAACATCCTTCTCTCTTCGGAAAATAAAGTTTAAAATGAGTGTACATGTTTCGGTAAAGCCATGTGAAACGTTTTTGTAATATAAAATAATAAATTGTGTTCACAATAAAATGGCCGCCATGCAATTTTTGCTTTATACGCAACATATTTTCTACCGCTACAGATAATTTGATTGTGTAATAAGATGTTTTACCCTCTAAAGTTAATTTAAATGACATAAACTATCATTATAAATGGGAAATTTGAAAAAATAAATTTTGCAAAAAACGTGCTACTGCCCCTTTAAAATGGCCGCTCGAAGGTGGTTCAAGTGATCTGGCTGATGTAGTGATACATAAACACTCATTGAGTTTTAAATATGGTACGATGGTATGATGAAATGGTCAACCATCTTGCTGTCTGAAATCTGAAAATCGCATATGACCAACAAATCTACCTCTCATACTAATGAGTTTCACAATTCTTCTACCAATACCGATAACCGTTTTCTATGTTTACGGCTTATCGGGTAGTGTAATGAGATGTTTTATCCTCTAATGTAACATAATATTGTATAAACTTAAATAATAAATGACAAATTAGAGAAAATATATGCCAAAGACGTGCTAATAACCACATAATGTAACTGCATTTAACAGCATGGTGTTGACAAATAACACATTAGTGATATATTGGCATGGGTTGTGTATGTGGCTTTATTGTCCATATGGTTGAAATAACCGAGTTAATATTTTCGATATGAGCACATATGTCATATCACGTTTGCCAGCAAAGCCACTTTCCATATGACGTCGTTTGTGACGTCTTAAAACAATTATTCGTGACGTCACTGCAACTTGAGGTCGCATAAAAAGGCAGCTATTTTTTACGCTATTTAACTGGAATAGAATGGGTAATAAAGAAAATATTACACTCGATAGTGCACCATATGACTTTTACTAAACTCATTCAAATTTTTGTATAACCCTCGCTCTCGCTCGGGCGATACATACATACACACTCGTTTCGTAAAATCGGGTAATAAACTCTATATATTTCATTTTGAGATAGAATGATACTTCGTTGTGTTCGTCTGTGTAATTGCAAAATAATGCAAAATAAAAATGCAAAATAATGCAAAATAATGCAAAATAATGCAAAATAATGCAAAATATTGCAATAAACATGATAAACAAATGAACACATACACCAGTCATTAGAAATACATGCCATTTTGATAGTGAACAAATATAACATGATTATATTTGGGATAATGGCAGTATTTCTAATGCATTCAGCCTTGGGAGCTGCGCCATTTTATATAACAACCAGAGGGGTACTGAATGTAAAATTAGTTAAACTATCGATTATTGAAGCTCGATTTTTGTCGAGGCGAAATGGCCGTGTGGTAAGCTGCTGGTACGGTCAGTGCTTGCGATAGTTGCCTTACCCTGAGGGTGTGGGTTCGTTTCCCGCAAAAGACTCGGACCGAAAAAGTACATTTCTACTATTGAAGATAGTGTTATCCCAAATATAACAATGTTACATACAACAGTCGTGATGTAAAAGTGAATGACATAAATATGTTTAATAATATATCTTCTCAGTTTGGTTGTTGAAAATATATTGTTCACGAGTACATCTCTATATGTCATTGACCGATAGTGTTGAAGTGTAGGGACTCTGTTGAGATTATTTTGTTGAATGGAGTAGACAATGTATTTTCAGAATAACATCTCTTGTTGACGTTTGTGGTATAGTCGGAATGTAATGAGCGTATTGTATTGAAACGAAATTCTATGGTATTCCTATTAATTTATTACAGACATAGATCCACTATCTAAGGCGCTGTAGCAATACGTTCGCACTAAAGAGCTCTCACAAGAGTACATTAGTGTCACCAATGGCTAAATAATACTCCTGAATCAATAAAACGAGTTCTAAAACAAATGTACATGGTTCGGTTAAGTCACACGAGTCCATTTCCCTTCGAGTGGCAATTTTAAGGCGTACACGCTAAACTGGCAACTCAAGGTAGTTCAAGCGATGTCTGATGTAGCGATACCTAAACACTCAGAGTAGAGTTTTAAATGTGGTACAATGATTGAATGGTCAACTATCTTACTGTCTGAATTCTTAAAATCTCACGAGACCTCCAAATCTACCTCTCACACTGAAGAGTTCCACAAAACAGTCGCTTTATACGTCGAACAATTCACTACCAATACTGATAACCGTTTTCTATGGAGACGGCATATCGGACAGTGTAATGTGATGTTTAAACCCTTTAACGGAACAATATATTGTATAAACTGTAATGACAATGACACATTTGAAAGAAAGAAATCAATATGCAGAAAACGTGCTACAATGTTTCCAAAGAAAGAAGGACCGTAGTTATACGACCTATTCAACATTACCAACCCACAACTGTATTTTCGTCTGTTGTGGGTAAGTTTTCAATATTACGCCTGATCAATTGGCGGGCTTCATCCAGTATAAATCGCGACTTCCATAAAACTGATTATAATTATCAACAGTTTTTGTTTCTCGATATAATAACACCAGTTATCACATAATATGGGACTCCAACACAAAATGTTTTCGCAACTTATATCGCTACCCAACTTCATAACGCAAGGCATAACTCTTGCCAGTTTGCATTACTGGCTGATTTAACCCTTGCGGTATTTCCCTCGCTTTGTTGTGTCGAGATAGTGAATCGCTGCACTAGAAATGTATAGCAGCTCTTGATTTCTAAATGCAGATTTTTAAAAGGAAATACTGCAAGGCCTAAATCAGTCAGTTATGGAGACTGGCAAGAGTTATGCCTTGCATTGGGAAGTTGATCGCTACCACGTTCCATGAACATGTATAAAATAAAAGCCTTTAATATTCAGCAAGTCTAGAGGTCCTAAAGGATTGAAAAAATTTATAATGGTAGAGTAATTATTAAATATCAAATTTCATACACTGAATTTAGTCTCCCCTTCATGGCGTCAATTTCGTTTATCAGACGATCAACATATTAAACCAAAGACAAACTCAAAATTACATATTTGAGTTATTTTACAAAAAGATAATACTCGTATTTAGCTATAGAAAATGGACTGAACTAATTTTATTTCAAGTGACATTCTGGAATTGTGTTAATGAAATTTAATATTAAGGTATTTTCATCCGTTTGATTTTATTTCTTGAAGCTTTCAGTTCCAGAGTTGCTGGATAGGGATCTAGACTGTATAAAAGATTCTTTTATCATACACAATCACTGATATTTCAAGGGGGAGAGGGATGGTTTGGGGAGGGAGGATGTGATAAGGCTGGTGTAGCTTACCCATAGATCTGTCACGGAGTCTTTGGGCAGGATTACCCGATTGTCTGACAAACGACGTAATTGACTTGAATTTGCACACGTAACGACGTAACATATTGTTGGTACCATCTGCACAATAACAGTATCACCTCATTCATCCAGTCTGGATAAAAACAAAACACGTAGTCCCGCTGGTTAATTATACTGGTAACATATGTAAATCAGACATTGATCAACAGCACGTGTTTGGAACGTGTGTTAACAAATCGGGATATCAGTAAACTTTTTAAAAACAATATCTGCTTTCAGTATCTTGATTTCAACGATTCTTTAAATTGAACTTGAGAAAAAAGTAGAATGTGGTTTATCTGAAATATTTAACAACCCATTTCAGTGCAAATAAGTTACTCTTTCTGTATGTCTGACGGTGTGTCTGTCTGTCTGTCTGTCTGTCTATCTATCTCTGTTTGTCTCTATCTGTCTCTCTGTTCCTCTCTCTCTGTCTCTCTCTGTGTCTATGTCTGTGTGTGTGTGTGTGTGTGTCTCTCTCTCTCTCTCTCTCTCTCTCTCTCTCTCTCTCTCTCTCTCACACTCTCTCTCTCTCTCACTCTCTCTCTCTCTCTCTGCACCTCATGAGCTTTTTGTTGTATTGTCGAAAACTTAAATAATGGTTTTGCCAGATTAAACACAATCTCATGCCATGTCATTAAATAACCAAGGTCGACCAAAATGGCCCAGACGTATGGACTCTTGACGCTTAGACACCTGGTGAATAAAGTCTAGTCGTACTGTCACTTTAAGATAAATCCATGTCACATTGTTCCAAGCATGAGTCACCAGGAGATGGGCCCAATTATTTACTTAGAGAGTAAGACAAAACTGCATCACCGTTCATTATGTATTGCCATGGTGACATCTGTTAACTGTACATTTATCAGATCCCTCGTGTTATATGACACAAAATCGGGATATCAAGATGGCGGACAGTATCCTACTTTCTTTATGTGTTACATAGGTCGGTAGATAGGCCTATAATATATACGTAGGTGTATATTTAGGGTCTGGCATTGTGACAGAGATCATTATTGATTCGGGTAAAGGTTACATATATACTTAATTAGATAACTTTCTAAATTAAATTTATCAAATAAACGTGTTTTAAATATATGTTTCTCCACGACGTAGGTAACAACGACTCTTTTATACTACACTCAGGGGCAAAAAAAACGATACCAAAAACGCCAAAATACCTTAATTCATGAGGGATAGATATGACTGACACGTAGATACACTATATCAACTTAATTTGTAATTTTTAAAGCATTACCCGTTCCTGTTCCAGAAAAGCTTTAAAATAATTGCCGTTTTGAAATCTCCTTAAAATGTATACGATAATACGTTAAATTCGTGCTATTTTCAAATTGATGCACACGATTGGACAATAATAAATTGCGTATTTATATAGCACACATATAAACTTTCTTTATCTCTCTAATTTCAATTTGAAGTTCAATAAGGTCGTGCTATATTTTTATAACTGTTTTCATTACGGTATGACAAAGGTGAAATACTAAATGTATTAATTTCGAGAAAGACAAAGGCAATAGTATTTTTTTACTGAATATTTCTATTAGACTACAACGCAAGGACACGTCATCTGTTGATTAATTGGATTGGTGACATATGTGAACCTCCCTCCCTCTCCCCCTCCCTCCCTCCCCTCTAATTATACGTTGGAAACACATGTTATTGATATGATGTTGAATTGATTCGTTCCTTTCAGAAATATCTATTTGTCGTTAATCAACCGTGAGATAATGTACTTGTTGCCATGGTCCAGTTCAACTCGTTTTTATTTCCACTTGTCCGTGAACTAAAAAGTTATTTTATTGCTATTTCAAAATGACATTTCGAGTTGATTTTAAAACACGTCATTGTGTAGTCAATAAATACTAATTTTTCTTTCCCACTGAAAAGGGCGAGAATATGGTTTAGAGTTAGGGTTTAACGCCGCTTTGAAGAGAATTTCACTTATATCAGAGCTGCTGGTACTATTGCAGGGAGAAAGCCTGAACGCCTTGGTGACTATGTTTTGCGGTGAAACCTGTGAGTATTGACTAGAAGTAGCACATCATGGGTCGTACTACGCTGAAATTCAGTGTAGCATTGCACACAAACCTTACTGCATGTAGAACAGTTCTTAACAGCACAGTTGCCGAGCCCTGGCGGGATTCGAACCCAGGACCTCTTGACCTGAAGCCGAACGCTCTAACCACTTCTTCTGAAAGAAGGAAGGGTCTTTAGGCTTATGATTATTTTTCCCTGCGTAACCTCAACTTATATATTCACACGTTACCTCTGTTTCTAATACAGTTCTCTTTGCTAGCGATGTCGAATTCTGATTGGTTGCAGCCAGCGTGTGTGATCAGTTGTTTCAAGGTGAGCGTTCGCCCTGTTTCCGTTAACATAGTATTTCTTTTCCTAACGCTCTAACTGACGTCTGAAATCACGAGCATGTTTTATTGTCTCATAAAGCATGCTGTCGGTCCAATTGACCGCCTGTGTTTTATTGCCGTGGGTATCTTATATATCGCTATCAAGTTCTCAAGGCTTGTCCCATGAACATGTATAAAATAAGAGCCTTTAATATTCAGTAAGTCTAGAGGTCCTAAAGGATTGAAAAAATTGATAATGGTAGAGTAATTATTAAATATTAAATTTCATACACTGAATTTAGTCTCCTCTTCATGGCGTCAATTTCGTTTATCAGACGATCAACATATTAAACCAAAGAAAAACTCAAAATTACATATTTGAGTGATTTTACAAAAAGATAATACACATTTAGCTATAGAAAATGGACTGAACTAATTTTACTTCAAGGGAAATTCTGGAATTGTGTTAATGAAATTTAATATTAAGGGAATATCATCCGTTTGATTTTATTTCTTGAAGCTTTCAGTTCCAGAGTTGCTGAATAAGGATCTAGACTGTATGAAAGGCTCTTTTATCATATCATTTATGTTTTGCGGTGAAACCTGTGAGTATTGACTAGAAGTAGCACATCATGGGTCGTACTACGCTGAAATTCAGTGTAGCATTGCACCCAAACCTTACTGCATGTAGAACAGTTCTTAACAGCACAGTTGCCGAGCCCTGGCGGGATTCGAACCCAGGACCTCTTGACCTGAAGCCGAACGCTCTAACCACTTCTTCTGAAAGAAGGAAGGGTCTTTAGGCTTATGATTATTTTTCCCTGCGTAACCTCAACTTATATATTCCCACGTTACCTCTGTTTCTAATACAGTTCTCATTGCTAGCGATGGCGAATTCTGATTGGTTGCAGCCAGCGTGTGTGAACAGTTGTTTCAAGGTGAGCATTCGGCCTGTTTCCGTTAACATAGTGTTTCTCCTATCCGATACGCACCTATATCTTATTATTATCAATTATTATAAAGATTGTCACAATGTTTCTATTGGATTAATAAAAATACGGTTCTCCCTTATGTAAATGTTCATAGCTATCACGAGAAGAAATACCAGAGAATCGGAACAAATATTTAAGAACGATCGTCAACCAGAGATTTACTTAAATATATAGTTAACAGAAGCGCTAGACGAAACCTCACCAAACTACGTTGCGGAAATCTTGCTCTCACCATCGAAACAGGACATTACAACAAACCCTCCCCCCTCCCCGAGAGAGTTTGCCCATTCTGTACCTGTATGGAAGATGAAATTCACTTCCTTTTAAATTGTCACTTATATCATGACTTGAGATTTAAATTTGTATCCTTGTTAGATATTTCCGCTTTTAAAAATGAGATACAACTTTTAGATGCTTTTATGTCGTCAGAACCCTCAATTTTTTTCATTTTATCAGTAACTGTGAATGAAATGTTTAAAAGGAGAGAAGTATTTTCCTAATGGTTACATTTTATGATATTCATTCAGCCCTTTTGACTCTGCTTCATAAATTTGTATGTAAATTTTTCTCCCGTTTTTTTATACTTCTTTTTTATTTTTATATATCTACGTATTTAATGTGTGTACATACATGTGACACTTTAATAAACTATGTCTGTCTGTCTGTCTGTCATATTAGAAATGTCACAGTGGTGCAATCTAACTTAAAATTCCAGTTTCATAAAGGTACTTCCTTGGTATAAGGCATCCCGTTGAATTGCGAGAAAACACATACGAGCTTCTGAGTTTTGAATACCAATAATTGCTACATTTACCCAACTAAATTGACAACAGATAAAAGTGTTTTCTGATTGATAATAAACCAATATTAATGAAAATAAAATTTCAAAATGGGATGAACTTTGACAATGAGATATTTGATAACCTAGTATTTTTTAAGAGTTCCATAATGAATGCATATATAATTAACAGCAAAATAATAATTCAAAGTAACCTTATATATACACGTAAAACGAGTTAGGGTTACTAATATAAGTAAATTTTAAAACTACATAGCTATTTATTCATTGACACACTATGATAATACAAGCAATCCATTATCCTAGCTTATTTTGCATTTCTTCTTCAGCAAATTTAGAAGCAAGCCAAAGATAGAGAAATTATGAAATGGTTAAAGAAATAAGACAAAAATATGAAGTGTTAAATTCAGTCTTTGGTATACGTTTTCCTGCAAATAAAGAAAGCGTACATATATTGCATTTGTCCGATAGGTCATTGCCCCAAATACATTTACATTATTTTGGTACAGGACACACCGACATAAATCTCTTAAAAAATGCAGGGAAACTTCCAACAGAATCAGCTTCAAATCAATAAGAATGACATCAGCATGTAAATAAAAACAAATAAACAATTTTCACCACTTTACACCGTATTCTGGCGTCCCACGTCATCCCAAGTAAAATTCCGCGTTATTCCAACCCCAATAACAACATGGAATTTTCCCTCTTTGAAAGCAAACTTCAAAGCACGGAATTAGTATAATTTATAGACTGTGACAGAGAGTAGGTCTGATGTGTATAATCACTGCGAATCAGCTGTACTAAACAGCTGGTGTACAGCTGCCGCCTGAAGCTGTACGTATGTATAGATAGTACTAGGTTGCCACAAATCGATACCTACCAGAACTGGATGACGTTATGGCGACTAAGAATAGATGCTGACTCATACAGCGACCTTCACCTTCGCTGTCCTTCACTTACAATAATTATATCGGTCCTATCAAAGTGTCCCCATTATGCAATTGGAGCGTTGATTACCTCAGAAGGGCTGACCTGTGCTGAAACCATTGCTTATCTGAGTGTGTCCCATATTCGATGTTTGTGATCGTTTGTGATCGTTTGTGTTAGTGATCGTATCGAATCGCCAATGCGTGTTGTCAGCTTGACAGAATACGAGAGTGTTTATTTGCCATCTAAATTCGATCATATAATCATGGGTTTACATTAATCTGTAAACAAATGATAAACAGCCCATGTGAACCATATTCATAACGATGTTATTCGGTAGGATTCACAATATCAAAGGATTTGCGTATTTCGTTGTAAATCATTGATAGAATGCATTTACAAAGTGGCTTGAAATTGACATAACATGTCGTTATGAAAAGTAATCCATGGTGATATTGTTATGATTGGTTCAAGGTTGATTTGCGATCTGTTTTTAAGATATATACTATAATCTGTGTATGTAAGTTTTGCATTTGAACTCTCTTCAAATGCTACCGGTGTAAATTCGATCCCAAAAACCTGCTGAGTCTGCAAAAATACAAACCCGTGCAAAGGCGGGTATGTTCTTAAAAAATCGATACCGCTAATGAATGTTTTGAATCAAGCACTTTATCGCCTCTATAAGTAAAATCATTAAATACATTTGTATACGATATAAGTATCAAGCGGGTAGCAATATATACCTATCTAAGAAAAAACACAAAAATGCTTAAAAACAAGTATTTTATGTTATGTTTTCATATTGCTATTTCAATATTGACATATGTATAAGAGGGAGGGGAGGGTTGGGATAAAACAATGCACTGAGGTGATATCGATTGTTAAACCTCTCCGAACTATGCTCTTCCTTTCGCTGCCGCATAGACTTACACAGTCTCTAATTCATAATTATGTATAGTTCTATGTTTTCAAATACAAATCTGTTTTGGAAGAACCGTGTCAATTTCAGATTTTCCATATCGTTGAATGTTGGTGTGGAGGTTTAGTATTTATTGCAGACGAGTTAGGCATTGTAGAGCAGTGTCTTCAATATGACCCAAGACTGTATATTATATAGAAACTTGACATACAGGCTAGATTATTAGTTTAGTAAGTCTATCCATCCGAGTAAACTATATGTAATAGTAAATACAAGAAAAGAAATTCACGAAAAGTTATGAACATTGACAATTTTAAATTCGGAGACTTAACAAAGTCTATTGTAAATCTAGCAGTGAATTATCAACTCTCGCTAATTATACATGATATTGACCGGGTGGACAGCGGGCAGTATCGAACCATCTCCATAACAACTGTTCCTGTTGTGGCTATGCAAGAACTAAGCTTGCAGTGCCATGTATTGGTTGGGTTCTGTAGATCTTTAACTGTACCAGCGCCAAGGGCGACGTCGCGAGCATGAGTCATGCAGTCTCACCTAATTGGAGGGATTTGTCTCGAGTGTCGCGTCAGACGAGTACTTATGTAATATACTCAATTACCTATAATATACATACTCAATTACCTGCAGTATAGGTTCGGCTTATTGAGCGTGATGTTTGGTACTTAGAGCTCCGCAAGCCGAATTGTATACTGCATTGTGGTGTTATGTGTACGGGGTTTGCGTGCTGTGGCTTAATATTGTCATATGTGACACTCGGTACATCGGCTTAATGCTGAGGTTTTACACTTGGCCGTCAGACATCACACGCAATGTCTAATAAACTATTACCTGGGCGTCTTAGTCACCGAACTAACTGAAAAACTCCGAAACGGGGGAGTTAATGACATATTGCATTCACTCTGCTCCATCAGTATATTTAAAGGTACATCCATTGTGTTGTTGGGGGTCAAATATGCCAAACGTTATAAATAGTCTTACTTTATCGAGAAATACCAACTGTTACCGAAAACTATCATTTTGATGATACTCGACTTAGTATATTGACGATATGAAGGTAAACGTGTCGATTTCTGATCGAAAACCGGACAATGCATTTCGTGTGGCGCGCGCCAATGAGTCAAACGTAATTTTGGAATCTTATTTAAACCAGATAAAATAACAAATTTGGGTTGATAATCTTTAATAGGTCAAATAACTACTGTTCATGTAAATAGGACATGCACTTTCGGTTTATGCACATGCATAATGATATGTTACTCGATTTTAATTGGAAACTAGTAATTATGCTTTACTTGGCGATTGGGGATGAATATGCAAGCTTAGTGAATTTGGTTGTATTGTTAACAGCACATATTACGTGTTGGAACGTATTTAAGCCAAATAACATTTTATGAAACACAATGGATGCACCTTTAAAATGTTTGAGAGGCATTTTAGAAGTTGGTGTAATGATGGTTTATTCAGGTAAAGGGGTCACCGGTCCATCGTACATTTGTATATGACATGAATAAGTGATATGAACACCAGAGAGAGCAGCCAGACTCGATATACAATAGACTGTGCATGGATATTTTACAGTTATTATATATTATACAGTCAAACATTTCTGTCTCTTTTTTGGATAAGAATATAAATTTGCCTAAACTTATCAAAATAACAGAGTTTGTTGAGGAAAAAAGCTGGACACACTTTCTTTCTGATGGATAGTTCCAGAAAAACCCTGGTAAAATAAAAAAATAAATGAAAAGGAGACTGAAAGAAATAGAACTTTCTGTAAAAAGAAGTCTCCTTTTCAATATTTTTCAGATATAAAATTATTTTTTTTCAGAGTCTAAGTGTTAGACTTCCATTCCCTTCGATCAGCCATTTAAGGTGTTCACATTAAAATGGCCGCTTGAAGGTAGTTCAAGTGACCTGAGTGATGTGGTGATACCTTAACGCTAAGAGTACAGTTTTGAATATGGTACAATGATAGAATGGTCACGCATCTTGCTGTCTGAACTCTCAAATTCACATGAGACCATTTCTTCCAGTACGGATAAGAGTTTTCTAAAGACACGGCTTATCGGGTCGTGTAATGAGATATTTTACCCTCAAATGTAACAACAAATTGTATTAACTGTAATAATGAATGGCAAATTTGAGAAAATATAATATTAAAAAAATGCTAGAAAGCCTTTAGTCGTTTCTTGTATACGCGTGTACGTATATCTTGTTCTTATACGTATGAATTCATCATTCAACAAAACTGACATTTACAATTCTGTTAATGTGATGTGAGGGGTGTCCCCGTTGATCAGGACATGTTAACCATTTCTGCAAACACCTTTAGCGATTCATTCATAATTATAGTAATGCTTTGCCTTTTGACTTTCATATAGTTTTGAAATATATATTTATTAATCAGAGGACAGTGTCGGATCCAGAGAGTTTGCATGTAAATTTGCATGTAAATTTGCATGTAAATTTTACATTTCTTAATAAATACGGTGCAATAAAGAATAATAAATCAAAACTTCAAATTAAAAAAAAAAATATGATAAAAATATAATGCTAGTCTACAATTTCTCCAGCCATTGATTTTGGTTGCCGCCAGTAAAACAAGGAACCCATTTGCAGGCAACTAGGAATTTACGGCCATGTTTCTTTCCCCAAGATATCGTGAATTAGCTGGAATTGTTCTAAAACGGAATCATTATTTTGGAAACACGGTCCCAAAGGAGCGCTTTGCACTAAACGTTCAGGCCATTACGGGGCAACCTCAATGTTAAGGAATGCGTCTTCTGTCCCGGTAATGTGACTATTGATCGAACCGTTTTAAATCTCATTACAACCCGCAAACAAGATCGGAAAAACATTCAACATTCATTTGACGGCACAAGGAGTTGCTCACAATATGTTGAACAATAGTGAGAAACACGAGTAGCTGAATTATCTGTTTCCTCCTAATCAAATCATTTGGATTTTCGGGTTTATTCAATTATATTGGATTTTCGGGTTTTATTATTTTTTTGATAACGTGGCTTTTGAAAGTAATCCCCACACCTTGGAAATGAATATGAAACATGTAAATGTTTGAGTTGAATGACATATAAAGTAGATTTTGATTAAGATTTTTTTAAATGATAATATTTAATGTTATATGAATATGACATATTGTCACCAACATATTAACGCATATTCAAGGAGTTAAACAGTAGAAATCCTACTCCATCAGTTTATTTGTATCCTTTACGCTTCTACAATACCCTGATTCCCTGAGACAAAGAACTCTCGTTTTACATGTAAATAACCAGTCAATGAAAGAACTCGAAACCATCAAAACTCGCCTTGCACGGAATCCACGCTCCTCGTTGTGAAATGAACATGTTAATCACTGAGGTCCACGTGCAGTTCGTGAATATTGACAATTGCACGTGCAGTTCGTGAATATTGACAATTGCACGTGCAATTCGTGAATACGAACTGCCAAAAGTAGAAAAGAGTTAAAATAACATCAAGTGTCATGGTACCTTAGAGTCTGCGATTTTGGAGTTTAGATTTTCAAAGTGTATTTTAGGTGAAAATGTTTACCTTTGAAATTATATTTGGCAACTATTTCGATAGTTAAGAACATTTATTCAGTAAAACATAAAGAAAAAACGAGACAAATGATAAAAAGAATACAACGCTACTTAAACTAAAAAATTGAAATTCATATCGTTTAAAAATTATTATTTATGGCTAAATATGAATATGAGGTCTTTAAGGCGCTGTAGCACGCCGTTCTTAAAGTGCTCTCACAAGATGGTAAATAAGTGTTATCAATTGAATTGCTAACGAATGTACATGGTTCGTTTAAGCCATTTCCCCACCCCAGGTGTTCACATTAAAATGGCCGCTCCAAGGCAGTTCAAGTGATCTGAATGATGTAGTGATACCTAAACACTCAGAGTCGAGTTTTGAACATGGTGCAATAATGGAATGGTCAACCATCTTGCTGTCTGAACTCTCAAACGCCTGAGACCTACAAATCATCCTCTCACACCGAAAAGTTTCACAAAAGTATCGCTTTATATACACTTCGCACCATTTTCTTCCATTGGGATAACTGTTTTCTATGGTTACGACTTATCGGGTTATGTAATGAGATTTGTTACCCTCTAACGTAACAATATCATGTATAATTTTAATTTATTATACCTCTATTAAATTTGAAAGAATATCATTGGTCAGTTCACACAAAGTGATCGAAAAATATATTTGTACATTGACCTCCTATTCCAGTGATGAGGTCAGTTTTGTGACAGAAATTTGTGTCACTGACCTGAGATATTGACTCGTCACGTGATTTGTCACGTGACTGTTTGTTTTGACGTTCGCTTTCAAGATGGCGTCAGCTGATGGGTTCGATTTGACAAATAAGAAAATAATACTATAGTCTGAAGAAGAAAAACAAAATTTTCGGTATAATAAAACACTTAATTACTGATGGTGAGGTCATTGTGTGAAATACAAGGACTCTCGGACCTGACTCCCTCGGCGGTCTGACCTCCTCGGGAGTCAGGTCTCGAGTCCTTGTATTTCACATAATGACCTCAACATCAGTAATTAAGTGTATATTATAATAAAATAACATAATAAAATGGTACGCCAAAAACTTGCTACAGCGCCTTTAAATCACATACAGACAACATTTAGTCACAACCTGACGGCGTTCAATGTCTAATATACATTTAAGACCGAAAAGGACAGGATGGACAGTGTAAGCCATTTGTTGAAAACATTAGATAGGAAAGCATATATAATATGGCTGCACGTATTTTAAGTCTTTAACAACACATGTCGGTGTGGTTTCAATGACAAATTAAAGTGTAAGGTAAAGAAAAACCTCACTCGACAAAGTCGGTTTATAAGTGCGCATATTTATATATGTAACCTTTCAACATTGATTTTCTTCATGTAATCTAGAAGTCGATAATCATGATCTACGTTATGTGTAAAAAATATTAAAGAAACTACGTTAAGTAAAAAGTTTGGAAGTGGTAGAAATATACAAAACTGAAGCACATCCGTTCCTGAAGACCCATATATTAGGTGGACAAAATGGATTTTGTGCTTTAGCAAATTCTTAATTTTTAAAGGGGCAGTAACACGTTTTTTTCAAATTTTATTTTTTCAAATTTCCCATTTACAATGATAGTTTATGTCATTTATATTTACTTTAGAAGGTAAAACATCTAACTACACAAACCAATTATCCGTAGTCATAATAACGGTGTTGCGTATAAAGCAAAATTTGCGTGGCGGCCATTTGAATGTGAACACATTTTATTATTTCGAATCACAAAAACTATTCCCATGGCTTTACGAAACCAAGTGCACTCATTTCAAACTTGATTTTCCTATGGGAGAAGGGTGTTTTACCATTGGTGACATTATTTTTCAAATACATTTCGTCGACTTATTTCAGCCCAAAAACGTGCTACTGCCCCTTTAAGTGACAAAGGCTGTCACACCGACACATAAAAGTGATGGGTCGATGCCCGAGAAACATATGAATTTTTGTAATTACTACTAATTAGCCTTACCTGATTCGAATTCTCTTGAGATCCCTAACCCTAACTTCATCCTAAATATTAGTCTCTAATTTTTTGTCTCTAAGATTTAATTTTTTAAATTCCTGAATTTGAAAAAAATTAACCTTGAATACAAATGAACCTCTGAGATGTGTTCATTTTCTTAAACTTAGCTTTGCAGTCTTGTTGTCGACCTACCTGGGGTTTAAAAATGAAGGGATTGAGGTAACGGCCAACATTCATATATCTGGAGCGTTGACAGCTGTAAACATAATTTCAGCGAACAGACAACTGATTTCTAAATCACTTAACATTTCCCTGACATCACAAGACACTTAATAATAACAGGTATAAGGATCACGGTTAACAAATAAAATACTTGACTAATTCTCCCATTAACCATAGACATAACAGTACGTACGTATTAACATTCTTCAAAATTGAATGTTTTAGTTGTGTGTAGTATTATACAATAAACATTCATATATACCTTAATTTTCTTGTCTTAATCATATTTATTCACGTTTAAAATATATAATTCATTTCAGATAGGCTTTCACTTGGCGAAACACGCTATTGAAAAGCTTCTCTTATGCAAAGTGCTTTTCGGGTAACCCATTACCATATATGGGTGACCTACAATTACCTCGGGTGGTCTTCTTAGTCATTGGTTGTGTCAGTTATATGACGCATGAGTATTTCCATAAAAGGAGAGGGTTTCCCCGAAAGACTCATTTGATTGGTTGAGGTAACTATTAGCTTTGAAAGGGGTATATTACTGACCCACTTTTTAATACTTGGGTCGTTTCTTACGATGGATTGTTGATATATTCTTGGATAGAATACAAATAATATCTGCCGAGTTTGGAAGTTGATGTGTGATTTCGTAAAATATTTACGGTGGTTGTGATACAACACGCTTCAAATTGTTCAATCGACTTATTGTAAACAGTCACATGATCATGCGCGTGTCACAAGTTGTTGACTCACGCGCTATTGGCCACGTGAATTACGTGCTATGCATGGGTCCGTTATCAGGTGAGGTATATTGATGCATGAACATGATAACGTCAATATCGATATTATTCACAATTCATATACTTAACTTCAAGGCGCATGCACAATTATATGTACTTTGACCTATAAATAAGTAAATAGCAAGAAACCCGATATAAATAAGTAAATATATAACGCATACATTTTTATCATAAATGGCAAATTTGAACATATAAAAATGACAAATACGTACGCGGTGACTGTCTCTTATATTGTGGGATATGACGACACTGCGTTCAACTTAGTTATACTTGTTAAAGAACAATATGGCAGTGTAAGTTTGTAAGCTAGACATGATTGAAGATCAAGTTTCCTGTGTTACGGAGTTTTCATAATCAGCAAAAGCTGAATTGAAAATTAAAATTTTATATTTATTTAAGATATGTTTAAGTCAGCAACGATGTCTTTAAACATTTGACAAACAATTCCACACTGAACACTGTATGTTCATATAATGTCAACAGAAACACATTTAGTATAGTATAATCTCCTGTTGGCAAAATAAAGTGACTTATGAAAGACTGTTACATTTTGAACATATTTTTAAAAGGATGTTTCAGTATTTATCATACGTTCATTTGCGAGTTACCAGTTTATTGTTTGAAACAACCATCACTCATGTATCATTATCACTTGTTGTGTGAACATTAGCGTTAATTACACAAGTGTCAGAGTATAAGACATCGGACTCGTAATTTCTTTAAATACACAAACCTTACATTTTGAATTCTCTTTTTAATTTTCGAAATTAAAAAGGTCAATCCTTAACTAACATTCAATATAGACTTCGTCCGATAAAACGAAAATTCCAATAGTTTGTTACAGTTAATATCGCGTCCTTCATATTTAAATTAGGGTATTATACAACCTGAATATGATATAGATATGATAAACATATTATGTCATAGCTAGTAGTTATACAGCTCAGCGAAGCAACTAATCACTAGTCGTGCCGCGAACGCTAAAATATATACTAATGGTAAAAATGGTTGACACCCCCAAAAAGTTACAGGAATGAACTATAAACAACGTAATTTGTCAGTTTCGATTATTTTTTGTAAAACCATATTACTACTGGTTGTCTATTTGTGAATAGTGTCCTTGAGCATTTGCTATTTCTCAACTTGTACTTTAGAATACCAAATAAATTTATTCAAAAGAGGTGTGTCCGGGCGTTCTCATTTTGGTTCTAATAAATATTGAGAAGTTGCAGAACAGAACTCTCCCTTTAAGCCATGCTGTATTTCCTTAAAGTTTCTGTGCAAACGAAGCAGAGTACACTACACAGTTCGTTGCAGCGCTGCTATGCTAGGGCAGAAAAGTTAGCGACATGCAGAGGAAAGGACATGTGAAGGAACTCAAAAGTCTTTCCGATGGGTACGACCTATTAAAAGCCCGGATTCTCGGTTTGAATGAACATCTCTGATTGCAAAACAAAACAAAATTCTCTATCGGTTGTACAAGAAAACTGACGAGGTTATGTAGGAATACATGTATCTGTCATGTAGCAAGACGTGTATCTGTCATGTAGGAAGTCATGTATCTGTCATGTAGGAAGACATTTATCTGTCATGTAGGAAGACGTGTATCTGTCATGTAGGAAGACGTGTATCTGTCATGTTGGAAGACGTGTATCTGTCATGTAGGAAGACGTCTATCTGTCATGTAGGAAGTCATGTATCTGTCATGTAGTAAGTCATGTATCTGTCATGTAGGAAGACGTGTAGGAAGACGTGTATCTGTCATGTAGGAAGACATTTATCTGTCATGTAGGAAGACGTGTAGGAAGACGTGTATCTGTCATGTAGGAAGACATTTATCTGTCATGTAGGAAGACGTGTATCTGTCATGTAGGAAGACATGTATCTGTTATGTAGGAAGACATGTATCTGTCATGTAGGAAGACATGTATCTGTCATGTAGGAAGACATGTATCTGTCATGCAGGAAGACGTGTATCTGTCATGTAGGAAGACGTGTATCTGTCATGTAGGAAGACATGTATCTGTCATGTAGGAAGACATGTATCTGTCATGTAGGAAGACGTGTATCTGTCATGTAGGAAGACATGAATCTGTCATGTAGGAAGACATGTATCTGTCATGTAGGAAGACATGTATCTGTCATGTAGGAAGACGTGTATCTGTCATGTAGGAAGACGTGTATCTGTCATGTAGGAAGACGTGTATCTGTCATGTTGGAAGACATTTATCTGCCATGTAGGAAGACATGTAGGAAGACGTGTATCTGTCATGTAGGAAGACGTGTATCTGTCATGTAGGAAGACGTGTATCTGTCATGTAGGAAGACATGTATCTGTCATGTAGGAAGACATGTATCTGTCATGTAGGAAGACATGTATCTGTCATGTAGGAAGACATGTATCTGTTATGTAGGAAGACGTGTATCTGTCATGTTGGAAGACATGTATCTGTCATGCTGGAAGACATGTATCTGTCATGTTGGAAGACATGTATCTGTCATGCAGGAAGACGTGTATCTGTTATGTAGGAAGACGTGTATCTGTCATGTGTCCGTCATGTAGGAAGACGTGTATCTGTCATGTAGGAAGACGTGTATCTGTCATGTAGGAAGACACGTATCTGTCATGTAGGAAGACGTGTATCTGTCATGTTGGAAGACATGTATCTGTCATGTTGGAAGACATTTATCTGTCATGTAGGAAGACATGTAGGAAGACGTGTATCTGTCATGTAGGAAGACGTGTATCTGTCATGTAGGAAGACGTGTATCTGTCATGTAGGAAGACATGTATCTGTCATGTAGGAAGACGTGTATCTGTCATGTAGGAAGACGTGTATCTGTCATGTAGGAAGACGTGTATCTGTCATGTTGGAAGACATTTATCTGCCATGTAGGAAAACATGTAGGAAGACGTGTATCTGTCATGTAGGAAGACGTGTATCTGTCATGTAGGAAGACGTGTATCTGTCATGTAGGAAGACATGTATCTGTCATGTAGGAAGACATGTATCTGTCATGTAGGAAGACGTGTATCTGTCATGTTGGAAGTCATGTATCTGTCATGCAGGAAGACGTGTATTTGTTATGTAGGAAGACGTGTATTTGTCATGTGTCCGTCATGTAGGAAGACGTGTATCTGTCATGTTGGAAGACATTTATCTGTCATGTAGGAAGACATGTAGGAAGACATGTATCTGTCATGTAGGAAGACGTTTATCTGTCATGTAGGAAGACATGTATCTGTCATGTAGGAAGACATGTATCTGTTATGTAGGAAGACGTGTATCTGTCATGTTGGAAGACATGTATCTGTCATGCTGGAAGACATGTATCTGTCATGTTGGAAGACATGTATCTGTCATGCAGGAAGACGTGTATCTGTTATGTAGGAAGACGTGTATCTGTCATGTGTCCGTCATGTAGGAAGACGTGTATCTGTCATGTAGGAAGACGTGTATCTGTCATGTAGGAAGACACGTATCTGTCATGTAGGAAGACGTGTATCTGTCATGTTGGAAGACATGTATCTGTCATGTTGGAAGACATTTATCTGTCATGTAGGAAGACATGTAGGAAGACGTGTATCTGTCATGTAGGAAGACGTGTATCTGTCATGTAGGAAGACGTGTATCTGTCATGTAGGAAGACATGTATCTGTCATGTAGGAAGACATGTAGGAAGGCATGTATCTGTCATGTAGGAAGACATGTATCTGTCATGTAGGAAGACGTGTATCTGTCATGTAGGAAGACGTGTATCTGTCATGTTGGAAGACATGTATCTGTCATGCAGGAAGACGTGTATCTGTTATGTAGGAAGATGTGTATCTGTCATGTAGGAAGACGTGTATCTGTCATGTAGGAAGACGTGTATCTGTCATGTTTGAAGACATTTATCTGTCATGTAGGAAGACATGTAGGAAGACGTGTATCTGTCATGTAGGAAGACGTGTATCTGTCATGTAGGAAGACGTGTATCTGTCATGTAGGAAGACATGTATCTGTCATGTAGGAAGACATGTATCTGTCATGTAGGAAGACGTGTATCTGTCATGTTGGAAGACATGTATCTGTCATGCAGGAAGACGTGTATCTGTTATGTAGGAAGACGTGTATTTGTCATGTGTCCGTCATGTAGGAAGACGTGTATCTGTCATGTTGGAAGACATTTATCTGTCATGTAGGAAGACATGTAGGAAGACATGTATCTGTCATGTAGGAAGACGTGTATCTGTCATGTAGGAAGACATGTATCTGTCATGTAGGAAGACATGTAGGAAGACGTGTAGGAAGACATGTATCTGTCATGTAGGAAGACATGTATCTGTCATGTAGGAAGACATGTATCTGTCATGTAGGAAGACGTGTATCTGTCATGTTGGAAGACATGTATCTGTCATGCAGGAAGACGTGTATCTGTTATGTAGGAAGACGTGTATCTGTCATGTGTCCGTCATGTAGGAAGACGTGTATCTGTCATATAGGAAGACATGTATCTGTCATGTAGGAAGACATGTATCTGTCATGTAGGAAGACGTGTATCTGTCATGTTGGAAGACATGTATCTGTCATGCAGGAAGACGTGTATCTGTTATGTAGGAAGACGTGTATCTGTCATGTGTCCGTCATGTAGGAAGACGTGTATCTGTCATGTAGGAAGACGTGTATCTGTCATGTTGGAAGACATGTATCTGACATGTTGGAAGACATTTATCTGTCATGTAGGAAGACATGTAGGAAGACATGTATCTGTCATGTAGGAAGACATGTATCTGTCATGCAGGAAGACGTGTATCTGTTATGTAGGAAGACGTGTATCTGTCATGTGTCCGTCATGTAGGAAGATGTGTATCTGTCATGTAGGAAGACGTGTATCTGTCATGTAGGAAGACACGTATCTGTCATGTAGGAAGACGTGTATCTGTCATGTAGAAAGACATGTATCTGTCATGTAGGAAGACGTGTATCTGTCATGTTGGAAGACATGTATCTGTCATGTTGGAAGTCATGTATCTGTCATGTAGGAAGACGTGTATCTGTCATGTTGGAAGACATGTATCTGTCATGTTGGAAGACATTTATCTGTCATGTAGGAAGACATGTAGGAAGACGTGTATCTGTCATGTTGGAAGACATTTATCTGTCATGTTGGAAGACATTTATCTGTCATGTAGGAAGACATGTCTTTGTGTGGAGGAATCTCTCTGCCTGGGGAATGTGATACGTTTTTGAAGAGTTGAGTACACTGTACAAAGTTCAATGGTTGCCCGCCTGTAAGTAAATACTTACCCAGAGGCCGTGAAGTTCAAACGTGAACTTGACTGTCCTCGTGTGCTTTCAGAGTGACGTTAATTATAACAGATAGATTGTAATTAGCACCACATGTTTGCACGATGACTAGCTCACTACGGTAAACTGGGTAAAGATGGCGCTTCGTTAGGGACGAGGACATATCTAGAAAGGGTAGGCTAAATGACTTAAAATAAGGTCACTCACAAAAAGATCGGACATTGAAATGTTTATAAAATTGTGATTAATATTTTAATATTTAATGAAAATTAGTTTTGTCAAAATTCGGGAATTCAAGTTCAGGAATTCATACAATTTTCATTTACTTCAATTTATCAAACAAACACATTATGAAATATATTTCTTAATGAAATAATCCGGCTTATGCAGTGGAAGGGATACGCAGACTCCTAACTGAATCCACAAAGGTTAAACAATCCGTTTGTACGAGAGACTGACGTTTACACAAATACAGCCTTCATGTGCAGCTGCAGTTTACACAAATAACCCACGGAAATAGTGTATCTTTGCTTCACACAGATGAAGCAACTCTAGTCATTTGGACAGTTAGGGAATGCTCAGTTTGAAACATCGTCTGATTGCACAACTAACTCCCAGAACTGTCCCTTTCTAATAAAGAAAGTAGAATATATGTAGCCGAGGTTACGAAAGAAAACCTGAAGGAATAACCGTTGTGGAAGAGAATGCATATCTCTGTGCAGAGCTCCGTTGACAGCTAATTTTCAGGCACAGGTGAAGTTTAGCGCAAATGTTTTGCGCAACAGAGATGAACGACCAGTTTTCCCTTTGCGCGAACGATGTGAGCTTCATTCGCACATAAGGAAAACTGGTCGTTTATCTCTGTTTCGCAAATTATTTGCGCTAAACTTCACCTGTGGTTCAGGCATCAGTGGGCGTGGTTTATTATCTGTTGGTTTACCCACTTCTTTGAGAGTTTAAAGGCGCTGTAGCACGTCGTTCTTACTGAAATAAAGTGCTCTGACGAATATGTTAATAACTGTTACCAATGGCTAAATATTACTCCAGAATCAATAAAAAGAGTTCTAAGCCGTATGTAAGTTGGTTTAGTTAAGCCGTGCGAGTTCATTTCCTGTCGAGCGGCCATTTTAAGGTGTTCACAATAAATGGCCGCTCGGATCTGATTCATGAAGTGATACCTAAACAGTAGAAATAGTAAATGTGACACCATGATGGAATGGTCAACATCTTGCTGTCTGAACCGCTTGAGACCTACAAGTTTACACCTCACATTGAAGAGTTCGATAAAACTGGCGCTGTATACGTCACACCATTTTCTTCCAATACGGATGTCCGTGTTCTACGGACACGACTAATCGGGTATTGTAATGAGATGTTTTACCCTCTTACGTAATATTAATGGGGCAGTAGCACGTTTTTTCGCTCAAATAAGTCGATGAAATGTATTTAAACAATAATTTCACCAATAGTAAAACACCATTCTGTCTTCGGAAAATCAAGTTAATAATCCATGTACATGACTCAGTAAAGCCATTGGAATCGCTTTTGTAATTCGAAATAATAAAATGTGTTCACAATAAAATGGCCGCCTTGCAATTTTTGCTTTAAACACAAACACCGTTATTACCACTACGGATAATTGGTTTGGGTAATAAGATGTTTTACCCTCTAAAATAAATTTAAATGACACAAACTATCAGTATAAATGGAAAATTCGAAAAAATATATTTTGCAAAAACGTGCTACAGCCCCTTTAAATTGTAAAAACCTTTCATAAACTATTCAACCCCCCCCCCCTTGTATCTTCCCACAGTCCAGTTTCAAACAAAGCGTATATAGCTTGTGATGTAAATGTTTTCCAGTAGTAGTTTTTCTGTGATATTTGTAAAAAATATGAACTTTTGAACGAATACTTTACATCTAGTTATGACATTTTGATCCTCATATTTCAATCATCATTTTCTCCTCTATTTTCACTTCTGTTCAAGTAAACATATCAATCTGAATCATTTTGCACATGAGTCATAAATCGCCACGTGATTAAGTGCAATATCTATATATATATGATTAAATTTACGTTTTACATATCAGCTAACAATTTAAGAGCCTATTTTTTCAATGCTTTTTCAGTAATAAGATAATTATAAGGCAATGCAAGTGTATGGTGTCTTAATACTACAACACAGGGCTTCGGTTAGTAACACATATCTAACTAGCTTCCTTGTTGGTAGACTTCTATGTCTTTAAGTAGCTTTTTAGAATAATAATACATATATGAAATAGGGTGTTTATCCCATTTCCTTTCCTTTTTATCCCTCGCTCTATTTTTTTTTATCACTTTCCATCTCCTTTAAATCTTATCCCCTCTCCGTTTCATCACTTTCCCTCTCCATTTTATCCAATTCCTCTCCTTTTCATCCCTTTCTCATTCCTTTACATCACGTTAACTCTCCTTTTTATCCATTTCCCTGTCCTTTTATCACTTCCCTATCCTTTTTATCACTTCCCTATCCTTTTTATCACTTCCCTATCCTTTTTATCACTTCCTTTATCACTTCCCTATCCTTTTTATCACTTCCCTATCCTTTTTATCACTTCCCTATCCTTTTTATCACTTCCCTATCCTTTTTACCCCTTTCCCTCTGCTTTTAATCACGTTCCTCTCCGTTTTATCACTTTACCTCTCCCTTTCAACATTTCCTCTCCTTTTTATCACTTTCTCTCATTTTTACCCCATTCTCTCTCCTATTTATCAGTTTCCCTCTCCTCTTTATCCCTTTCCTCTCCTTTTTATCACTTTCCCTCGTCTTTAAATCACTTTCCATCTCCTTGTTATCACATTCCCTCCCTTTCATCATTTTCCCTCTCCTTTCTCTCACTTTTCCTCTCCTTTTATCCCTTTCTCTCTCCATTTCCCCTTTTCCTCTCCTTCTCTCACTGTCCCTCTCCTTTTTATCACACTGCAATCTCAAATTTCTGGAATGCAAAACGCCACGTGCCAGTATCAAATCTGTTCGAGTCAAGACTAGATTAAGTCTACATCTGAAATATAACTCTTATTTGCATCACACTCTAAATATGAAGTATAATGAAAATTCCTCCCACATTCTACTTTAAAACGTCTCGTTCGTTTTATGTCTTCAAAAAATATACAAATTTACAACGTGCATATCAGATAGATTATAAACAACACGCACAACCTGAGGGGGTTTCCCCGTGTACTATATTCTATGCTAAATATTACCCTCAGTAATATATTTCATCTGGATTGTGCAATGTGTATGTATTAATAACGTATTGTGTAAATAGGAATGTCCTCTCGAATTTCGTTTTCACAAAAATACCGCGATAGAACTCGCACTTTAAAAGAGATACATAATGTATGTTTGTCAATTAACTCTTGATTAGTGTTTCGCTAATATGTATAACTCACTGTGTCCTCAACAGTGAGTTATAATAGGTGATATGTTTTACTGCAATGCTTTATAAACTCACGGGCAAAAGAAAGTATAGGTACAACAACGCAAGATATTTTTTTTTTATCAACGAGTAATGAATACGATTGAAACATAGTTACACCATGTCTCTAAAAGCAAACTAACTTTGTCTGTAAATTTTGAAACATTATCTGTTCATAAGTCTGAAAAACATGGCTTTTTAAAAATCGTCGTTATAGAATCTCCTTAACCAGGCGAGATAGGGGAGTGAAATATGGCTTTCAGGCTTGTTTTTTGACCTCCTACAGCAACGATGCGTCATTGATTTAAAATCAAAGGAAGTGCATTATGTCCATACCATCTTGTACTAACATAATTTTTTCATATTTTTTTTACCTTAAATACCCACATTTATTTCCCAAAATACCTTTTGAAATAGCTATTTCAGCACCCTATGTGTGCTTGAACAGGTATAAGATATTAAGTATCATTCTCTCATGAATTAAATTGTGTATATCTCTTAACGAGATATAAACTCACGGGCAAAAGAAACGTCACCACATTTTAAAACAGTATAAAATGAAATATTGATGTCGGAGAAAATAGATTTTGTGTGTATTTGGTAGCCACATGTTTTCTTAAGAAATATTCACAATTTCATACATCAGAGTATGCAATTTTTATTTTTACATCTGTTCAAATTGACATGGGGTGCTAAAATCGTTTTTTAAAGATGTTTTTGGCCCACAATATTTAGTATTTAAGTTTAAAACATTGTAAAAAGTAGAAATTTAATTAACTTAAGATATCATCGACATAAATAACCTTCTTTGATTTAAATTTGTTGACGCGTCTTTACTGTAGGACGTCTCAAAACAAGCCAAAACTGGCTTTTTGAGGCTTCTATTTCGTCTAGTTAAGGAGATTCCAAAACGACCATTTCTTAAAACTTGTGTTTCTCAGAGTTATGAATAGATAATGTTTTGAAAATTCATATTTAGTATTGTTGGGTTCTGAAGACATGGTGTAACGCTGTTTCAGTCGCATTTATTGCCCGATGATTGAAATATCTTGTATTTTGTATGGTGACGTTTCTTTTGCCCGTGAGTTTATATATCCTCATCACAGACATTCAAACCCGAGTTTATCAGGCAGAAATATTTTGTGTTTGACTCTGTTGAAAAGAAGATATACTTTTTTTGCCCGTGAGTTTAGCTGAAACTGTCGTATTGACTACCTCTGTGATATACACTGCTGCTGTTGATATATACCTTACTAAAGGGCCGAAACAATGGTATAAAGTGATGGGTTAGGATTGACCGAAGATTGCAGAATTTTGAAATTTGAAATGATTTTAAATCAAATTTGTTTCAGTGTTCATTAGGTGACTAGTGATATTTATTAGTCGTCAGTATCTTGTACTCACGGTAACAATTAATATTCTCTCTTGAATGCATGGTAATGTTACAATGTGCTCTCTTGTTTTCATGAAAACAATATGCTCTTATTTCTCTTATTTTCATGGCGACAGTGTGTTCTCTCGTCTCCATTGTAATGTTATTGCTCGCTTGTATTCATGATGACAATATGCTTGTTGTTCGTGGTTATGATATGCTCTCATGTATCCATGTTAACGATATGCTCTTATTTCATGGTAACGATATGCTCTCTTATCTTCGTGGTAACAATATGCTCTCTAACTTCGTTGTAACGATATGCTCTCTTAACTTCGTTGTAACGATATGCTCTCTTATCTTCGTGGTAACAATATGCTCTATTAACTTCGTTGTATCGATATGCTACCTTATTTCATGGTAACGATATGCTCCCTTATTTCATGATAACGATATGTTCCCTTATTTCATGATAACGATATGTTGTTATATTCAAGATAACAGTACTTCATCTTATTTTCATGGTAACAACATTCTCTCTCTTAATTTCATGGTAACGATATGCTGTTATATCCAATGTTAGTTTTTTAAAATCTTATTTTCATGGTAACGATATTCTCTCTTCTCCATGGTAACAATATGCTCTCTTATTTAATGGTAACGATATACTCTTGAATTCATGATAACAATATGCTCTCTCGAGTTCGTGGTAACGGTATGTTCTCATGATTTCATAGTAACAACGTGCTTTCATGATTGCATGGTAACAATATGCTTGATGATTTATATGATTAAAATATCTTGCTTTTTTGTTGTTATCATTTCTTTTGGCCCTGAGTGTACTCTCTACCAGTTGGGATAACTAGCCAAGACTAGAAGAAACACTTTCATCACACCTTGCCACCCATGGCACATGTCAGTTCATTGTACAAAATACAACAGAGAAAGATGTAAGATTTAAATGTGAGATTTATTCATAATATTCATATTAGTTTAGGTAGATCTGTCTCAGTCATGTACATATCATACATCAAACAGCTGACTACATTCCGCATCCCCTCGCATTTGATTGGCTACAGGAATACATCACACTTAACAAGGGCCACTGATTGGTCCAACCGAACGTAATCAAAGACCAGACAGAAATATTGCACAACAAGAGTTTCCCAGGCACCAACCAACGCGACTATGGTCACAAGTCGGTCAGATGTACGATTGTCGGTTGCCGATCACGTGATAGGAATGATACACATTCGTACTCGATCGTACAAAATAAATTATAAATAAATACTGAAATAATTTAGTGGATTTATGTACAACGCGATGCGTCTCCATGGCAATTTGTGACGATAGACTGCATAGTACACTAACAACACGAGTGAAAACGTACGATTTCTATTGACTGTGTGACTCTCTAAGGCATAATGGTGAAATGAACATGAAATGAACACCAATCAAACGCGCGCCTCCTTCCAGTGTACTTGTCTGCGCATGCGTTTTAACAATGACAAATGTGCGCATGCGCAGACAAGACCCTGCAGTGAAGCGCTGTAACCATTTGCAAAATCAAACACGGAACTTAAGATGTGGCAAAGAGCACCATTAAAAAATGGAACATAACTAACACATACCATGTTTACACTTAACTTTCAGAGGTAGAATTTTCACGAATCGAATTCGGGCGATTGACTTTCAAGACTTTTTAAACCAACATACTGGAATGACAATATCTGATTGTTTGATGTTGATGCGGGTGTGAGTGAGAAACGAGTGAAGATGATATGATTGATAGACCAACTGGTCTCCACGTATAAAAATCGTCTTTATGACAAGATTGGCCTGCTCGCCGACATGATGATCGACGGAAGCAGCGCCGAATGCTCACGACTAGAGTTCAATATGGCCGGCGTATTTCCGGCACTTCACGCATGCGCAGCACTAGAGTTCGTTTGGGTCTCAATCTCACATCACACACTCAAGATGGCTGTTCACGCAAATAACTTTGGTCCATAGTTGACCCGAGTATTTATTGAGGAAGATGTCACTCAGATCATTTGGCAGTTTATGATGGTAAAAAGTTTGCATTGATTAACTGATTTGTATGAGTAAATGTCGTCCGCCCTTTTCGTAGGATGAGGTCTGAATAGGAGAAAGGCACGGTTCGACCTCGGATGTGACGTTGTCGTCATGGCAACATGACGTCACCATGCAACCGGAATGTTTTCACAGTTTTGTTTTCTCTGATCCGCCAACCTTTTGTCCGATCCGATAAGAAAGCACATAGTTCATCAGCTGATAGAAGGTAACCAGCACAGTAGGGTAAGCAGCACAGGATTGTAACCAGCACAGCTCATCAAACAGAACTCTCAAAACCTTGCAATTTGGGATGGAGAATTCTCGGGGTTTCGCCCAAATTTAAGTCTCCTTCAAACTCCATCAATTGTCCCATGAAGTTGAAGTTCGGAGATATGATGCTGCGTTTTCCTTTCACATACTTATAGGCGTCAGTCATTGTCATTTTAGTGTGTTTGAGGATATAGGCGATGGTCAGAGTTGCCGACCTCGAGATGCCGGCGTGGCAGTGAATAAGAACGTGGCCACCTGTCTGTCGGCAGTCATCTGAAACAATAAAGCAAATCATAAATATTTTGATCAAACAAAAATTAATTTCCTAAAAAAAAAAAATAATCAATACAAAAATGCTATCTAAAATGTGTTTCAATAAAATATTTTCTTTATATGAAAATTGTCGATGAATTAAACTCAACTTTCATAATAAATCATTCAAAAACCATTTTCCTACAAATATGTCCGTTGGGTTTTCACAATGAAACATTAACAAACAATAATTCAAAATGTGTATATTTTTCATAATTCACGAACTTTTAACAGTGATCGAATTGAACGGAGAAGCTTTATAGTAAATAAATGCATTGGTGTGAACGATAGATATCAAAGCAAGCATGTGTTTATGTAATCAGATCTTAAACGATGGCGAGCTTTTAAAAGGATTCACTTTCCAGCGTCTCCGCCGGCAAAGACGGTTCAACGTGACGTCCAGCTGACAGCTGATAGCTGTCAAACATAATTAGCGGTGACGAGTGACTCATACAGCGATGATGCGGATTTCACGTGGATCAGCTGATAGCGGATAAGGATCGATAAAATCAGAGCGGGGATATTTACATGAAAGAAATCAGTAAAATATGAAGCTCTATAGAAGCACGCGGGCCAACAGGTTATAATTTTCCAAGAATCTAAGAATTGCGTTGGTTAATGAAGAGCGACGACTTTGGAATATTAAACGCATTATAGGAATAACTTTGGAATGTTAAACGCATTAGAAGAATTGATGGCTTTGAAATATCAAACGCATTAGATGAATTATAACTTGAAACATTCAACGCGTTATGGCTGAACTGCTAAGTTCAATTATCGCACTGAACTTGAATAAACCTGGGAAATTATCGCTAAATCGGTGATTTTGTGTGGCTTCAGAAAAAATATCTCTCCGATCAAAACGATCTTACAAACGATAAAGTTACGCTGCAATGAATAAGCCCATATACAGAACAAACAATAGTGTAACGCCAGCAGGGAATTAATATGTTCCTTATTTCAATAGCAGTTGTTGGTATTCGAAATATTCGGAATTATGACTCATTTAAATCTCTGTGAGAAAATCCTTCTTGACTCATAGGAAGGCGCATGTTCACAACTGCCGAAATTTGAAACCAATTTAGATTTTTTAAAACTATTTAACGGGTAAACAAACACCCTGATTTTCATGTTTTATTAATCTCTCTCCTTTTAAAAACTGCGTCTAAACCAGAAATTCTAACAAAAGATACTTCCGAATTATATTCATATAAATATTATTTTTTAATAAATATACATCTTGATGTTTTATACATCCTTTCGGCTTTTAAAAACCAAACAAACGTTTTTGAAGTTTCCAAACGCGGAATATAAACAAAGGATATTTTTTTAATTGTTTATGTTTGTTTTAACACGGAACATCCTCTTCCTGATTTTTTCCTCTTTTCAAGTTTGAGTTTATCGCGCAGTGTTTTCCAACAAATAACATGCGCTATGAGCGAAAGGAAAACTCCTCCCTTGCCAAACGAAATAGTATTCGTCCACAGAGAAGACAAACCCCAATCAATGACACACCTGACTCGAACAAAGCCAAACCTCGGTGTTTAACCCTGAAGTGATTGAACTTTTTATGCACCGCAGTGAGTCATGTTCCCTTGTCCCCCCTCCGAACAAAAACTAACTCTGCCATCTGTCCCCGACTATAGGCGGGGCAATTAGCTACTGCTCCCTTCCGCACGTGGTATCCATGGCAACATATACAAAACGATGACTCACTACCTGAATCCATAACGCTAATGCAAATCTATAACGGGGCACCTGTACCAGGTAAGCGGGCCGGATTGGTCGTTATTCTACCAGCCGTATCGCTCAATGCTCAGTAAATATCATTATGTCTGTTTGCTGTGTTATTAGCCTACCCAACACAGGGAATCAAAACACAATCGCACAAACCGTACCCACGTTGTAATGTTTACATTCGGCTACTTTTAAGCCTTTGAAGTCTGGAGGGACAATACTCAAAATGATCGTTTAATGTCGAAAGTATTCCCTGGTGTAATTAAGCGAAAGATCATGATCATTTCATCGATGTCTTTTCAAGTTTTACTATTCCCGTTAACAACACAAAACATCGTTTCTATTGGTGTCGTTTCCAGATCCCTATTATCAAATGTACCAATATCAATCTTATTGGTGTATTTTCGAGTTATGTTAATCATTGTCAAGATATTCGCGAACGTATCCCATACGCTGAATAAAACATATATTTATCACTAAGGGCGGATCCGTTTCATACAGATCAGCAGCGAACAGATCGCATTTAAGGACGTACCGTTCCGGATCATTGGCGATAAATAGCTTACGCCAAAGGCGTAATTGTAAACTGCGATTTATTAGGGTGACGTGGAAATGAATAATAAACTCATGTGTGTTTTACTGTAGTATATTCACAAGGGTGGGGAAAATCCGCGGTGACATCATCACCGCGCAATGTCTAAACTCAACTGAGCGAGACCGAGTCACGAACTAGTCCTTGTCTTCCGTAAACTATATCTGTCTGTCTGTCTGTCTGCCTTCCGTGTGCTGGGTGCAGGCTTTGCTCCGGTGCAGTCGGAATAATACAGTGCAGAGTTATTAGCGAAGAACTGCACTAGACGTAATGAAGTGATATCGACTTATGTAGTTTTAAGACACCGCCTACCATTCGTCATATCATTAGAAATAAATGATTATGCGATTCAGATAGTTACCGAATGTAAGATTGTTTATTTCGGATCTCATTATCGACAAAAGTACATTCGTTATATCATAGGTTTACAAGTGTTCAATGTATTAGGCGAGTGTAGTTTAGAGAGATTCTCTTCTCAAAATATGCAGAGACAATAACATTAATCACTTAAATCCTGTTCAGATAGCTTATGGCTTTTAAAAAATTATATCCGGATTGATGACCGTTTTGTGTATCTACATTCAATTATATTACAAAGCGCTATGGGTGAAATAGCGACCTTAGCACGAGGCGTTCGCTGTGATATCACCCGCGAGCGGTAGCGAGAGGGTGATATCACAGCGGACGCCGAGTGCTGGGTCGCTATTTGCCATACACAACAAGGCCAACTTTGTCAGCAATAGCTACGATTTAATACGTGATATCAATGATATCAATTTATAATTTGATATAGTAGTACAGGTGTGATCACTTTGCTGGTGAAAGGCGATTTTAGAAACAACATGTATTTTATCAATTTTAGAGGTCAGATACGGATACTGTGTATCCAACAACAGAGGGGAAAGTTCTTCACGAGGTACGATAGTGATAAACATGCGAGGCTCTGCCGAGCATGTTTATCAGTATCGGACCGAGGTAACGATTTAAAAAGATTGTTATTGGACAGGTCATCAGTTTATTTCTGATTTACTGCAGATAGTTATCAATATCAAACTGATATTAATGTTATGTATGAATGTATGTATGTATGTATGTATTTATGTATGTATGTATGTATGTATGTTTGTATGTATGTATGTATGTATGTATGTATGTATGTATGTATGTATGTATGTATTTATGTATGTATGTATGTATGTATGTATGTATGTATGTATGTTTGTATGCATGCATGCATGCATGCATGTGTGTGTGTATGTGTGTGCGTGCATGTATGTATGGATATATACCATTTGTATGTATTTAAGTTCGACAGTTTGTATGTATTTAAATTCGACAGTTCTTAGTCTCAGTATGAAGAGGCTGACTGATCCACAGAAACAATATTGTGTTATTACATCAATTTATTTCAAAAACAGAAACATTTAATATTACAAAGAAAAATAAACAGAGACAGAGAAGTGACAGTATAACATATTGCACAAGTTTTGCATATCATGTTTTATCAGGTTTACCATTTATGAATTTATTATCAAAGTTTATACAATACATAGTTACTTTAAAGGGTAACATATCCCATTACATGACCCGATAAACTGTATCCATAGAAAACGGTTATCCGTATTGGAAGAAGATAGTGCGACGTATAAAGCGACAGTGTTATAAAACCCTTCAGTGTGAGAGGTAGATCTGTATGCCTCATGAGAATTTGAGAGTTCAGACAGCAAGATTGTTGACCATTCCCCTATTGTATCATATTTAAAAGTCTAAATGGAAAATGGACTCGCGTGGCTTAACTGAACCATGCACATTCAGTTTAGAACTCTTTTTATGGATTTAGGAGATTTATTCTGTCATTGGTAACACTTATTTGTCGTTTTGTGAGAGCACTTTATTTCAGTAAGCAGAACGTGCTATAACGCCTTTAAAAATATAACATTTATTTTTGACCTTTATGACCTATAACACGCAGTAAAATTAATCCATTATACGAACACACACATACGCACGCACATGTAACCGGGAAATGATCGAATACATATACACATACCTGCTTGCATACATACATGCTAGGTGATACAATTGTCCTATTTCCATAAGCAATTACTATGGTGGTTAAAAAGCGGTTTCTTTTTTTTAAAATATGTATTCTCCAATCAAATCATAATTCAATTACAGAAGTAAAACACAAATGTATACCAATACCTATGATAACATTTTTTCCCATAAAACAAAATGTATGGTCCTCGCAAAAATAACTTTAAAATCATAGTTATTATAGTAACAATATTCACCCGTCTAAAAATCATATGACTGACGTCACTGTCGCAGTAGCGCAGTTGATAAGCTGCTACTTTACAAAGCCGTAGTTCGGTGGTTCGATTCCAGCCATAGACAAATACATTTGCAAGATAGATACTTTCCCCGGGTGTGATATCTGATATCGTGCGGGCAGTTAAGGATATCAGGTTGATATCGGACTCAGTGGTGCAGTTACATGAATTCAAGTACCTCCAAATAACGACACCGTGTTGTGTATTGTGAGATAAAGAAAGTGGAATATTAATAAAGCTTCGTCATATGTTGCTAACGACCCTTTTTGAATGCCCCCAGTTTATATCCGGTAGTATTCTTAATATCCTGTCATTGTCAATGGTGATATTTAAACAAAAGAATGAACTTTGAGTTACATGTTGAGTGAGTGAGAGCTTTTGAGTCAACGACTTTAATATGACGATGTACACAAGACATCCCTCTACACCACGTGAAGACAACTTCATCCCTCTACACCGTGTGAAGACAACTTCATCCCTCTACACCACGTGAAGACAACTTCACCCCTCTACACCACGTGAAGACAACTTCATCCCCCTACACCACGTTAAGACAACTCCATCCCTCTACACCACAACAACGCGAGAAGACCACACCCGTCTACACTACGACAACACCATCCCCTAAACATCGCCAGAAGACAACATCTCTAGTGCCTCGACGGCGCGAGAAGACTGTTATCTGCGAGTCGTCAAACCCCCAATTTGTTTCCTCGATCGATCTTTGCTGACAGATCCGTGTTTTCCTGAGATCCGCGGATTAAGCAAAATCTCTCTGCTTTGAGTCTGACGACACGCACATCATGATAGCTAATGATTGTAAAGATGTGTAAAGCGCCGCTTCCTCTCCCAGCGATTGTAAATCCTGCACCCAAACAACCACGCGCCGCGGAAGTTCGTCAATTATGTAAATGTTTCAAGTTCCTTTAAGTCCCACCGCTTAACCAGCCACCGCTTGTATTATCAAATAGAAGGGCTTAGCGTCAATTTGTGTTTTTATTTAGTTGACACATGCTTGCTTTGATAGCTCAAATGTTATTGAGACAAATTTGATCACTGTTAGTGTAATTGATACGACGAATTTGAACGCGTTGTATAGGTTTTAATGATAACACCAATTTTATCAGGTCGTAAGTGTTAATGATAAGATCAATTTTGTCAGGCCATAAGTGTTATTGATAAAACATTTTCATTACAATGGATACAATAATTTCATTACAACGGATAAAACAATTTCATTACAACGATAAAACAAGTTCATCCCGTCGCATTGTTGAAAAACGTAAATATTGACAAAATCAAATTGATTTCGTTGTGTAATACAATTATAAAAACATTTTCCTCAACTTACCTATAAATTCTAATGCTTCTTCAAAATACTGTTTGAGGTTCTGTTGGCCGCTATCAGATGCCGGGATTCGTTTGTATCTAATTCCCTGTTTTTCATAGTATAGAGGCACATGTGACGTCACGTTTAGGACATGGGTAATTCGATGCGACCGTAACCTGTCCAAATTGGCTGCATCACGTTCGTTACCTGAAATATGAAATTTAAAAATAAATAAACAAATAAAACAAACAAGTAAATAACCATATCCAATTTTGTAAACACTGTTCACAAAAATGATTTTTCAGTGAAGATGACCTTTATTTCAAATTCTTTGAGGCAAACACTTAAACACCAAACCCATAGCAATATCCAATGTGTAAAACGTCTTTCTAATAGTGATTATTACTTATTTATATTTGCAGGAAATAACAGTTCCAGGACGAAAGAATGTCACAGGAATGTATCCTTCACCACAAAACCTCAGAACAAACAGAGGACGCCCTGTCTTCGTAAAGTAAGCCGTCCAAAGCAAATTTATCTTTGAGGGTCGGACAGATACCGTTTGTCGCAGCGTCCGTCAATGACAGGCTCTGATCACGGTTACACAACGAGACAATGGCTGGACATCTGACCACGAGTTATGTTTGTGACTAAGCACGAACAATGGTTTTGACAAAGAGCTGACCGTTAAGTGACCAGTGAGAGATATGGAAAGGGGTCGTGACTTTTCTGACCATGTGGCTATGAATCACGCTCCAAATATGCTCCTCATTATGTGAGCCAGGAAACCCATTGGCCTTCCTTTCCCAGAAATAACTTGGATACATAAACTCGAATTTGTATTAATGGAAAGTCTCGTTAGAATTAATAGTATTTTTTTTATTAGACGACATGGATATACTTGCCATCCATAACAGGACAGATTTCCTTTCTTAGAAATGATTTATAAAAAAATATTTTATTGATGATTCAAAATACTCAATATTAACAAAATACTCGAAAGCCATGATATGATTTCATAAAAAAAATATTAAGGAAGTTTTATAAATTTGAACTTTTTATATTATTTTTCCTTGTTAAGTTATTTCCTTGTACAACTGAAAACTACACACAGTAAAGCAAACTTTTCTAATTCAACTACATTACAAAGAAACTTTCAGGAAGAACGTGAAAGATGTATAACTATTTCACTATGAATACAAAACAATAAGCTCCTCATCACACGGACACTGTCCACAACTTCGATTCTAATTAATACCAGAACTAGTTTCCCCCGTCTTAGCGGAATGAAACAAAGAAGCGAGTCTGCACTGGAACGCCGGGGAGGGACCGAGGGGGTGAATCACCATCCTCTTTGTTCGGGAGGGGGAGAGGAGGGACGGGAAGCGAACGTCAAAATCTCTGAATAATTATCACCCATCCTATAGAAGTAAATATTTCCTCAATTCAATACACCGTTCTTGAAAGCGGACTTTTGTGAAAAGTTTGAAAGTTCGCTATATGGAAACATGTATAGACATTAAATAACAAGTTGTAGAAACTTTCAGAAGTCTTATATTTTTTTAAGAAAAAAAACGAAGATTAACACCACAGGGCTATCCATAAACAAATGTTTTGTAACTTTTCAGTGGTATAAAAATGCCGCGAGTTCCCTAAAATTAAGATTCATTATTAAAAGTTTTGAAACAACCAACTTTTGTTTTCAGATGAAAATTTAAGGAACATGGCCAAAATCAATATGGAATGTTTGTAAAGTGTTCTCACCTAAGTAGAGAAATGGAAGTACTTGGGAGGCGACCGCCGCCTCAATTTCTCCGGGTTGTTCTGTGAGGTGATTCGTTGGGCTGTATAAGGGACGGTTGAAGTCGCACCGTGAAGCACTGTCACAGAGCTCGCTATGACGCTTACTGAAGTCTTTCAAACCACCTGGAAAGGTAAAATTGGTAAAAATTACTCGAGATGGTAACACAGATTTGAGGTTTAATTATTTGGATGATGGTAACAAAGATGTGGGTAACATTATTTTGATAATGGTAACAAAGATTATGGTTAACCAATCTGCACGATGGTAACACAAATTTGAAGATAAATCATACTGATGATGGTAACAAAGATGGGGGTAAAAGCAGTCATGAAAAGATCAATAAAGATAAAAGACGTCTCACTGCAAAAAGGGACCCAAAAGGAAATTTGCAATGTTGCAGTAATGAAACAGGGGACAATAGACCGCATTGTCTAACTAATTAAGGACTACTAGAATTCATAAGTTGCAATAATACTAACGTATACAAGCTATCAATGAAATGGTACCTTGTGTTACTAAACCTGCCTACAACTTGGTTTGTAATGTTTCAATGATGTTACCATGTGGTTTAAATATTACGTTTGCACAGACTAGCGTTAATGTACTTTTGCCTATGCCACAGTAACCTTTATCAGAGAACATTGATAAGATGCCCGTAATATGCCAAGCATCCAAGACGTATATCGGGGTGATGTGTAAGCTTCTCAGCTGTACCGGGCATTGCTTCACGTAGGATCGGGATTCGAACCCGACCTCAGAGGTTCAGATTTAAGGTTGTAGGAAATTAGACATTAACCACAATGAAAGATAAAGACGTGATTAAATACAGTTTTCCCCATCTGTTCTAAATATCGAGGCTCTTGGTGAGTTATCAGGGTGCGAAAAAGACTTCACTGCATCAGACAAACATTTTGCGGAGTGGTGACATTTTTTTTACACGTATGCATGTTTGCTGTTTAATACAAATCCATCCATTTACACTGCATTTACAGACTACTGAAATGAGTTCAAACTCGTCTTAGTGCTACTACTCAAGATTGAACTGAAGAGCAGATAGTGGAATAAGCCACAAGGAAAGATAAACGTGATTGAAAAGTACAAGCGCCCTCCCAACTACACTATCTCATGAAATGAGTCACTATACGGGTTCGAACCCGACCTCTGTGCACCAGACCTGTTCCGATACCATGCAGTTACATTGAAACAGAAAAAGGATATACATCTATTTGGCCACAACAAGGAAAATCCGCCTGGTTGTAATTAAGACTAGTACAACTTCCCCCTTGACTACCTATACGCAGGTTGAGTGAGTCACTGCTAGGATTCGGGCCCAGCATATGGTTCAGCTGTACTTACCACATGTTTAAATTATTTCCGTACAATCCCTGTGGTATGAAAGCGGAAATGTTTGTTATTTACACGTTTTGCCAGCATGGTATAATTTGCTAGTTCATTGTTTAACTCGCATTTATGTTTCCTATTACAATTCTGTGAATACCAACGAGTGGGGAAACGTTACTCATGTCAACGTGTGTGTGTCATCGGACTTCTATAAAAAAAACAGTTTCCGTTACTCCGAGTTAATTATAATCCGATAAACGCATTTAGCAAATTTTTAATAGCAACAAAAAGGCCTTAACACGCCTACAAGCGATGCACATGCAGTTGGATGGATAATGCACACGAGGCAATGATTGCTTTTAATGTAAGATAATGTTGTGTATTCTATACCGGCTGAGCAAGCAATGGAAGATATCGATTGTGCAACAGCTGTTTAACTTAGCGGGCAGCAAGGTAGTTGGAAGTCGATCGATTCACACCGCTAATACACACTGCTTGAGTAATAAAATCAACATAAACAAAGACTTCGAAGGTCATACTTTCTCAAATACGTTACAATATTTCTTTGGTTAATCACAACAGTGAGCTGGGGTTGCCTCAAAAGGAAAAATGCAGTGTTTAGGTTTGCCAACGAGATACAATGATTGTAAACAAACCCGAACTCCACTACAGCGCATGTGTCCATGAGTCATACGGAAACTAGGTCACCGCTCTACGTTGGTTCGGCTGACTAACAGAGGAACAACGTAGGCTATTTCTACATGGCGATGTGCTGATAGATTCTCACCGACATTTATAAGAAATCAAATAATAATTATAACTGTCTATCATTATGAGTTGTCATCTATTACAATTAGGTCATATGTAATCAGCGGTGAGATCAAAGAGACAGGTGTGACCGGTGAGAAATGACAGGTGACACCCGACAGAGGAAGGTGTGACGGCGTTGATATTGAGTAATATCTATAAAAGTTGAATGGAAATATTAAATTAATGCTCACCTTTCAAGACAAACGTTTCCCTGCCCTCCTTTTGTAGTGATGAAAGAACATGGTGCAACGCATTATCGCTGGTAATATCACGAAGGTCTGTCGTCTGCTCGTCATACAAAATCACTTCTCGAGGCATTTTCTTCTTCAAAATGTCCTTCCCTTCATTTGTCGTCACAAGATCAGACACTGTTATTTTTCCCTGCTGTAAGCGCTTTCTACTGAATCTGTCCGAACAACTGATGTTGACAGACCCCTGAATATGATTAAGATTGTAGGCCAGGAAGGGCCGGCAGTCCAGCACCAACACAGGCTTTGCCTTGGCGATCTTGGAGGCCAATTCTTGTGGCATAATCGTCCTTGCAGGAATTGTGGCTTTGCTGATTGCCAATGCACTGGTCAATGAACAAGTGCCAAATGACATGGACTCGAACTTGCACTTTTTCGGCATGTGGTAATCGTCAGAGTCAGTATGAGCTGCGAAGCTCGAGAAGTCCAACTTGAGCCCGATCTTTCGCCTATCGGGTAGATTGTGGTCAGTGAAACTGATTCTTGAGGGCGCCAACACCTCTACATCGCCTGACTCCGGCATTGAGGAATCGCTGTCACTTAACACAAATAATCCTTCCTTAAACCACCGGACCAAAGTCCATAACATAGAATTTCACCAGTGGTGTCAGCTGATTTCGCCAAACATCGGAATCTTTCACTCGCCCAGTGAAGCTACAACTCACACACGCGATACACAACTTGCTTCCCACTGGTCAAGTACTCTTATGCACTCCTGTATAGGATCCGAACTCACTCAGTCATCACAGGATACAGTGTGAGTCAGCCAGTCAGTCAGTCTCAGCTGAGCTATATGCACGTTCTGCCGTCTCAGCTTCGTTTACATCAATGAGGGAAATTTAAGCAAGCGCTCGACTCCAAGCGGCCAAGCTGAGGGTGACGTCATGCCAGGGTATAAATAGGTCTGAGGGAAAATATGGACCGAGCGAGATCGGTAGTTTCCGTTATGACTCGGCCGGCTTCGGTGTGTCACATCAACTCGTTGTTAGGTGTGCAGTGAAGGCACGTTGCATTGTCGCAGTAGTTTCAATAGGCTCGATGATTCAATGGCCGCGTCTCTACAGCAAATAGAAACCGTTGTCATCGTTGTCAATGTCCAACTCTTTTGTGATTTTGATATTTCGTGACCAAATCATACGCAGATGACACTTTATCGGCGTTTATAACGAATTGACTAATATGCGTTGCAATATTTATTTTGTTAGTAAATAACTTGAGGTGACGGGTTGGTTACGCTATTGACGCATAACTTTTCTAAGTTGAAAAATAACATAGACTATGAGTTTTAAGTCTGGACAATGTTTTCAATGTTTTTAAACGATGGTGACATCGTTATTTTGAAACTCAAATAATATTAACGTTGTGCTCACATCATTAACAGGCACTATAGCTCTGAACGTATACTAAGCATTATTTAAAGACGCCTTCACTGCAGTCTAGATTCGTTCTTTAGAAAGTCTAGCACACTGAATAGATGCTAATAAAAACAAACTTAACTAAATATGACTTTTAATTCTTCATAATAAGACAAACAACTATTTATTATGTTTTTAAAAGGAACCTCCCTCTCTCTCTCTCTCTCTCTCTCTCTCTCTCTCTCTCTCCCTCTCCCTCCCTCCCTCTCTCTCTCTCTCTCTCTCTCTCTCTCTCTCTCTCTCTCTCTCTCTCTCTCTCTCTCTCTCTCTCTCTCTCTCTCTCTCTCTCTCTCTCTCTCTCTCTCTCTCTGTGCAATATGTGACTAAGCCCTTGACCGCCTGTGTAGGTATTCATAAATAGACATATACGGCAAGTGACTGAAGTGTACGCTTGTAATATGGTATCACCTTCACATGTTAATGTGGCCTACTTTAAACGATGACGCGAGTCATATGATAATACGTCACTGAGCAATTCAGATGATATGACCTTTTAACCATACGTAAACTGTCCTGATAAGCTCCGTAGTGTTTAACATAATCTAAGTCTAACTTTTACCTTGGAAAAAGTATTTTATTAAATATTGAAAAGGAGCCTTTGAGAAATGGGATTTTCAAAAAAAAACATCAATTGAATTGAAATATTACACAATGATCATTATTGTCAATTACATTACATATACATAAACTATGATTATTATGGATGCGCTATAATACGTCTATGGCGTAACGTAATGCAGGAAACATTCGTCTCTGACCTTCCGCTCGCCGGGTGAGCAGACAAAAACACTAAGTTCGTGGATGATAGTAATCTAATGACATCATATGACCTTTTGAATGAAAGAGTCCCATGGCAGGTGTAGAAGCGTTAACCTAGAACGATATATAATATATAAGCTACCGTATTTGCTCTGAAGCCAGACAATCCTTAAAGGGACACCGCATCGAGGATACAAATCCGATTATGTGTATCTACCTATGCTAATTAACATGTCTTTTAACTAGTCACAGACACCCAATTTCAGACAATTGACGTAATTGGTAATAAAAACTTCTGCATGTAGACAGTGAAGCGAAACATAACTCATTAGCAGACACTATAATCAGCTTAATTAGATAAAGATGAGACTCATTTTTATCCTCGAAGCAGTGTCCCTTTAAAATTACTACCCTCTCTATTTCGGTTCGACTTCAAAATCACCTAACCGTTTCTCTCCCTTGGGCAAGTTCAGCGGAACCCAAGGGCGAAATCAGATCCGCTTGAAGCGCTTGTAAAATCTCCAAATTACAAAGTAAGCAAATCCATTATAAACGCCACAGATGGGGTCGTGATAAAAGCGAGATCTTTTGAAAAATATGGACCAGCGGGCCGTTCCACTAACCGATCTTAGCACTAAGATCAATCGTAAGCCCATCTTTTATCATTGGCTAAGATTGATTTTTAGGCTAATATCGGTTAGTGGAACGGTACCCAGGACGTCCAACTAAACATTATCTTTAAAAGCGGGTCACTGTTGTCACTAAAACGTTGATGTTGTGTTGATTTTGAAAAAAGGTTGCCTACTATTTTTAAAATCTCTTTTGCCTTAACGTCTAAACGAAACCAGCGTATATGAGAATTCAAAATTCCAGCTTTTAGAACAGTAACCCAGTCAACCTGTCTCTGCGACTTTTGAGGCTGTTCACACAATGCGATTTGTAGTACCAACCTATAGAATCGACATATACTGTCTGTACATCAGTTGGTACGTCGATACGACTCAAGTTGTAACCACAAATCGTACCATGAGAACTGGCCTTTACACCCCATAAGCTATTGATGAGCAGCGTTTATTAGAAATTAGAATTCGATCTAAGAGTTCAAATTACATCGTTTTTTAACTACATAGATCTTTATAAAGTATCAAGCGTATGCTTGGTAATTGTATAAATCTATACATACCTAAAAGTCGCAATTGTTAAATAAAGAAGTTGATCATCCATAAATATCCTTGTATTCTCTATAAACCAAACTATTTGAATTCCTCCCAAACAGTCCCTTTTATCATGCTCATATCCTCCTAGCGTTATTGGAAACTAACGTCTATTACAAATCCATAAATATTCTTGTATTCTCTATAAAACCAACTTCTAGAATGCGCCCCAAACAGTCCGTTTTAGCAGTCCCATCAACTTCCAAACGCAAGGCATAACTCTTGCCAGTCTGCATTAATGGCTGATTTAAGCCTTGCGGTATTTCCCTCGCTTTGTTGTGCCTAGATAGTGAATCGCTGCACCAGAAATGCATAGTGGGCCTGGATTTCTAAGCACATAAGGAAATAATGCAAGGCCAAAATCAGCCAGTAATGGAGACTGGCAAGAGTTATGCCTTGCATTGGGAAGTTGCACGCTATGCTCCTAACGTTATTGGATACCGATGTCTATTATAAATCCATAAATATCTTGTATTCTCTATAAAACCAACATCTAGAATTCCTCCCAAACAGTCAGTTTTATCAGGCTTATATACTTCTAGCGTTATTGGGAACCAACGTCTATCCAAGACCCGAATTAGAGGAAATACGGTAGGAGCGCACTACAGAGACTAAAACACTAGCTGGTAACCACACTCGTAGGTATTCTTCTTACGACTGACTTCAACCAAACAATACACTGGTACTTAACTGAGCCCTGCCACGTTCGTATAAATAATAAGATTAGGGAGATAGGCCCAGCTTTATTACTTGAAATATTAAGCATGCTCATTTTCGTAATTGTTGCTAGCCTACCGTGAAGGTTTGGCGTACAGGGGGTATGGGGGTTTGATGTATTGACAGGTCCACGGGTAGCTGACAATAGGTAGCTGAGCTGTATACCTGTCTACCTGGCTCTGTTCACCTGAACGTGAGTACTGTAATTTTCCGTTAATATATATTTTTATATATGAATATTTCAGATTTATAAGTATTTTGTCATAAATATGTAAGTAGTTTACACATAGCTACATATTTGATATATACGTGTACTAAAGCGGAACTCATCAGAGTTGGAGTTTTATTGTGATGTTATTGATAGTCATGAATTACCCTATCTCGAATAGTGTTTTACATGTAGGTAGGGGGTAAGTCAGTTATGTATACTTTAAACGGCCATAGTTTAATTGAGGAATGTATTATTCTTTTAAAAATGATTTCAAGTTTGTTTGAACTGTTCTAATCAGTGTCAAAAGTGATTGGGCATAAACTATATTATTAAAGCTTATTCCTATATTTACATGAACACTAAAAACAATTTTGTGTGTAAATACAGTAACTTATTTGGCTCAGGGAAACAATGTATTGTCATAGGGGAGCGGATGCAACTACACCGATGTAGCAGGTTGGTTTTAAACCAGTTTTATTAATTAATAAAGACAGTTAGGTAAGTTATCAACAAATAAATACTTTTATCTCTCAAATCACTTGATGAATACTATGGACAATAAAGAAGGACCATAAGTACATAATCATAATATAATGTTATTAATTAAGTATTTCCGTATTGGCCCAGTTACAGGTTCGAGGTCTGTTGTATTGACCCGAGACGCAGTCGAGGGCCAATACAACGGACCGAGGACCTGTAACTCGGCCAATACGGAAATACTTAATTAATGACCATTTTATTAATTAACTTCTTTTCATTCTATTTGCACAACACTAGACATCTCATATATATTTAAATAATAATTATTAACAAGATTGGTGAACAAATAGCACGGGTCAAAGTTGTGAAGCGACAGCTTCGGGCTTTCACCAAATGTGCAACTGCGCATGCTCAGACTCATATTGGCCCAGTTTGTCTCGTATTGGCCCAGTTTTTCCCGTATTGGCACAGTTTCCCCGTATTGGCCCAGTTGTCGAATCATATGGTCTAGGCCGTAAATGCCGTATACATGCCATAACATTGATAGTTAATTAATAATAACAAATATTTCATGAGTAAATTATAAGTGGTAGATCAGTGTTGAAATTCATCGAAATAAAGTATCATGTTCTTCTTCTGAAATACAGTTTTATGAGCTTTAATAAGATATCTAAGCATTTTTATCTGTCATCCATGTATGTCATCTATTTGTCATCCATAAGTATACCATAGGAACATAGTAGATCTATTCATATATTAAATGGCGTAAGTCGGAAATGACAATTGGGGGGGGGGGGGGGGGGGGGGTGTAATGCCGTTAACTTAAATAATCGTCATGTGAAGATAGATTTTGCTTATAAATTATCATTTTTTATATCAAGAATATTGTCTTGTAAGAAATATATGCGCACCGCACGGGAAGAAACTACAGTTTTCTCAGCGGTTAAGAAAATCCGAATGCCAGTTTGAAACAAGGCCGCTGATTGCTCACTTAGTTTTGGTTGCAACCTATCAGGTTCTCTATATTCCAGCCCAAAAAGGGCTCATATTGTGACAGAGGTTATGTGGGAAGAAATGGGTGAAGTAACATCTGTGATGAGAGGATGATATATTTTAGTATTTTTAAAGTATCGTTGTTGATGGAAGGTGAAATTAACTAATGGATGGATTTAATTCATTTAATGATGTTTAAGAAAAATTGGATTTAGAATACAGATACATGTATGTTGTTAAATAACGTCGATAAGACATAAATGTTAAAGATGAAACTTAGTTTAATGTGGATGACTCCTGCATATTTGTGATACTTTGTTTCACCACGCAGATGGTGATGTTAATACCATAACTATACTATATTCAATTTCTTTGGATTTTTATCTATCAAATATAAGGTACTTAAAATGGTTTTTTTATTTTTTGAAGAAAAAAACCGCTGAATATGTTACTTGTTGCACAAATATCTTACATTGTGTTTTATTTTCTTTTGAAATGTTATGCTAAATCTGGCAATTATTTCAAAATGTTTATCCAAAAAAGTAAGACAAAATTTGAAGTGGACAATAGTCAAGGTATATACTTGGATCCCTGACCACTGGAAGCTTCCTATATAAACTGGACACCTATTATGAAATTATGAATAATGATATATGTATTGACTGCCTCAATAATGAAATATTGATCATAGAAATGATAATATCCCTCACTTATTTTGGCCAGTATCTGTTATTAACTTATCGCCACAGTCGTGGTTCCTTATTCGGGTGAATTACATTAAATAAGATACGCGTTGCTTTGTGTGAAGTAATAATATACATTTACTATAAGCCACAGTATCGTTAGTCTGTATAATTAATGTTGCCCGCTCCATTAGTTTTGTTGAAAGACAAACCTGCTCGACTTAACACAAAGAACGTGTTGATCCTTGCTATGTCTCATGCAACAGACTGAGACACACTTGACGCATGTCTGCCTGGGAAAATGAGATCTTTGCGAGATCAATGACTCCCCCAATTACACATCACTACTCCAATAGAACAAAAGCCAACAAATTTAATGACAACAAATATATGACTAATATCCCAATATGTTCCGTTTTGAATCAGCACAGTCGCGCTACGCATTGCTGTCATAACTTAAACATATGTCAGGGGCTCGGGTTCCATGCGTGTGCATTTCGCATACATTTCACGTGCAGACACGCCTCCTCGCTTCTGATTAGCTGGAGGAAAATGTTCATTGCAACGTTAGGCATATCATTGCATGATTGACATACATTGTCACAACATATCGCCGCCGCTATCAGCTGTTCAGTCATTGACTTGTGATATGTATATTCACAGTAGGGGCCCGCGATTTGTGAATTAAAGCCGGGAGAGTGGATTTTTATACTTAATCATCACGTGGTTTGGATGGAAAGAACAGGAAAGGGAGGAAAGACAAGTTATCCATTAACATGAGTCATGATCAAAGACTAAATGACCGGGGACGATTCACCATGTTGAATATTCGTCTGTTGCGCAGTTCCAATACTTGATGCTTTGTTACTAAATTGTGGTCCCAAAAAGTCGAAACTTTGAGTCAAATAGTTTTTTCTTGGATTTGTAAAATTTATGCAAAGTTGTTTTTAAACCGGGCCTTTTTTCTATTTTTTACAATTTGGTACTTACATTTTACTCTTTATATTTCCCTTCTTTACAAATATCTACGTTATTTTATCTGTGTGGCTGCTGCATGTTCAAAGCTAGACTTGCTAACTGGATGGTAAATTCTATTGTGTGGACAATGTGACCACAGTCGCCATCAAAATTAGATACTAAAGACTAAATGATTTTGCATCAAGCGAGCGAAAACGAGATAAAATCATTCACGAGTTTAATAAAATGGTATGAATGGAAAGATCTTTTATCGCCCAAATCTATCAAGGGAAATAGCCGACATATTCTCAAATCTAATATTTCAGTGATTTCGGTATTACTTGCTTACTTGCGATGAATACATGCAGTGGTATTACACTATAGGTAAATATTGCCATGTAAATATCACACTTTCCACGGGAAAGTTATAGCGTCACGTGGTTTGAGGGGACCAGCATCCAGACATACATCCCTGGCTGATGAAAAAACGAAGAGCTATCTTGAGCCGACAAGCGAATCAAATCCGTGAGGACCAGAAGTTGTGAACACGAGTTCGCGTAGTGGGCAGAGAAGTGGTTCTTGAGGTAAAAGAACCACACAATCCGTCTTCGCCATGGAGGTGAGGTGAGTTGGGGTTTAATGCCGCTTTCAAGAGTATTTCACTTATATCGCGGCTGCTAGTATTATGGCAGGGAGAAAGTCCGCAACGCTATGCATTGTGGTGAAACCTGCGAGCATCGGCTGGAACTAGCGAACCATGGGTTGTACTACGCTGAAATTCAGTGTAGTTTTCGCAATGGAAGAAGTTTGATTAAACTTCCTTTTTTACACCTCTAAACGATATACATAACAGAAGAAAAAAATTAAACAACTGCTTATTAACTTAAATATATGATTTACAAACATTATCAACATCAGTATTGTATTATAGTGTTAAAAATTGATGCATGAGTACCATGCAAAAATTTCAAGGCAGATCCTTTAAATGTTACTAGTTGCTGACGCTACATGTACATGCACTAGTATTCCATGAGCGGGAACGGCCACGTGCTTGTATATAATTTTGGTAGATAAGGATACCTGGACTTTTATTTACAAATTACAAACGTCTCAATTATGTACATTTTGTAAGCGTTCAATTGAAACTATAAAGCATATTTTATTTGATTGTGTAAATGTAAAAAAGTCTGTGGTATCTCTTTTTTATTTGAATGGATCATATATAAGACTGACATAAGTTTAGAACCCAATATAACACATATTATGTTGGGATAGAAGGAAAAGCGAAATAACGTTCTAAATTTGATCTTTATTGTTACCAAATATTACATAATATACGTGCAAATGTCAAAATAGAAAGCCGCACATAAACGGTCTTAAATCAGTAATTCGAGATACCTATGACCTTAGTAAGCAGATGCTTTTTACTGAATGTAGATATAAAAAAATCATGTCATTTATGTCTTCATGCATGCCACAGTCATTTTCTTCTAGGTTGAAATGAAAAATGTACACCGTGTAACCCCAAACACTGCCGACTGTTATGTTAGATATTATGCAATGTTATATATGTTGAAAATGTATGATTATGTATACGTATGGTACCTTCAAAATTAAATAGAGGTGAAAATTAAAAAAATATACATTTTAGAAAAATGTTTGATGAAATCCAAATGTGGGTATAAGAGCTTTTTTTCTTTAACGGAAATTCTTGAATTCGTGTTTTTTTTTATATTGCCTTATTTATCAAGTTAACGGTTGTGCATGATTGGTATGTCGAAGATGTCAAAAACGAACAAAGGCATTATGGGTTAGTGATAATTACAATCGTAAATACATAAAGCTGGTTAATGAATTGAGGAATGTACTATGAAACACCTTTTCCATTTTAAAAAAGTACAGATCGGCATATTGTGGAAATACTATTGATAAAATGTTGCTACTTTTTATCCCACCGGTATGTAATATCGTGGGATATAGTCGTCGCCCTGTCTATATGTCTGTCTGTCCCTCCGTCCGTCCGTTCGTCCGTCCGCCGTCCGTCCGTAATCATTTCATTTCCGGAGCATAACTCGAAAACCGTTCATGATGTCTTTCTGAAACTTCCCATGTGTATTACCCATTAACTGAAGTGGGCCCTTTGATATTTTCAGATTTCTGAAAATTTTATTTTTGTTCGTTTCCATAGAAACGTGTTGGATTTTGGACTGTGTTCAGTGACAGTTCGTTTCCGGAGCACAGCTTCAAAACTCTTTATCATATCTTCCTGAAACTTTGCACGTGTATTAACTGAAGTGGTGCCTTTTGATATGTTCAGATTTGTGAAGAATTTATTTTTTTCCCGTTCCCACAGAAGCATGTTGAAGTTGGACCTTGTTCAGAGATAGGTCTGCTTCCGGAGCAGAACTCTAAAGCTCTTCATCAGCATATAACCAATTCAATGAAGTAGTAGATATACAATTATCTGTCAAAGATGTGTTTTACAAATTATGTGGGACCGGTGGGATATGTCATCTTCTGATGCCTCTTGTTTACTTTCACAGTAGCTGGTATAGACACATAAACACTCTTGTTAAGAATAATGAAGAAACAAATATGATTTTATTATTATCGTTATTTTTCGTACGACACTAGCACTCTGTAAGATATTCGATGTCATGTGAATTGCTGAACAACCATACAACTTGTAAAAATAATATGGTAAATTTTAGTAAAAGTAGTAATTCTGGGTCTGCGAGTGCATATTAATCATAACCGATTAGTCCTCCAGTTCCCAGTTTCGTCATCCTGTACCGATACACCCTGGGGAAAGTAAACGTTGTACTGTTCATGCAATAAGCAAAGAGATAAAGCGTCTCCTCGCCTACCTCCTCTCAACCTGCTGTATAAGTTGTATACGTTGCCCGCAAGGATCAAGTCACGGATTCAACAGACAGCATGCACTAAAGTCAAATTTAATCAACACCTGTGTGATTTTTTGAAGCAAAGTGTCATTTTTCATTGTTTGCCTTACCTGTGGTTGTGATACGTGTTAATTACCCATACGGACCACAGGCTCATGACACAGATAGTTTACAGACATTGACGTATAACCGAGAGCGATACTAGTTAATAGATATATTAGATGTATCTATACATAGAAAGTGAGTTTTTAGAGTATTTAACTGGAGGTTTATCTAAAAGGGACATCTTTAATGAACACCAGTCCTATCTTTCTGCTAAAAAGAGATATTTACAAAAAGCCCTTTAGATAATGCATTTCGACAAAAATAACGTTCGTATCTAATCTGAAGTTGGATTTCCTCGGTATTATGGAAGAAGGAAATTTTGATAAAATGGACTCGTATACAATGTGTGAGACTGTCTGTTGTTGGCAGATGTGGTTTGATGGTCAGTGAATATGTATGTTATATGCAAAAGGGTTTATTGATGTCTTGGACATTGCTAAACTGGTTATCCTTGTCGTGTATCCATGTGCATAATGATCATTTGTATTATTTGGGCTTTAGAGGTGTTAAAGGGGCAGTAGCACGTTTTTGGCAAATTTTATTTTTTCAAATTTCCCATTTATAAACCAAAAATTACATGGCGGCCATTTTATTGTGAACACGTTTCATTATTTTGAATGACAAAAACTATTCCCATGGCGTTACAGAACCATGTACACTCATTTTTAAACTTGATTTTCAGAAGAAGGAGGGGTGTTTTACTATTGGTGATATTATTTTTCAAATACATTTCATCGACTTATTTCACTGTAAAAACGTGCTACTGCCTTTTTAGTGTATCTTTATCTATCCAGTTTTTAACGGATTCATATTCATATTGTGATTATAATTCTAACTTTAAAGTGATATAAACTTTGAAAAGTGTAAATAGTATAGTTTGTTACAATTTATTTTAAGACATCATCTTTCATCGTTTATGACTCAAGAAGGTTATATTCAAACGATGAATCTTTATTTCGTTTGTAGTGAAGGCTACAGGCCCAGTCTACATATACGTTTTAGAGACCGATATATCGTACATGTAAATGTAGAATGAGCCTAGAGACTGATATGTCGGTCGTTTAAACGTGAATGTAAATGTACACTGAGCCTATGGCCTTCACTACAAACGAAATAAAGATTCATTGACTGAATATCAATTTCTTGATCTCTCTGAGAACAGCTTTCTGGAATCTCTGTTTTCTTAGGCGAATATAACTGAGTAATTAGCGCAGACAATAAAAACGAACTCTTGTAAAAACGAAACTCGAAGGTATACAAATTATGAACCTATGTTGTTACTTATCCTTATAGTCATAGCATTCGATCTTATATGTTTCAAATCAACATTCAATGTATAAAACAGGTGTCCTCTGTTGAATTCGTTGGAAGCAGGCATTAGATGAATGTATGTGTACTCTGTGACCTTACTGATGCCAGGAAGCAAACAGTCTGACTCAGTCTCGCTTTGAATTGTTTCGTCATCATTTTACACTAAGTGGAAACACAATATTCTTTTTAAAGCAAGTCTAGATTTTGGTGAAAATTACCGTTTCGCCAAAGCTCCTTTATAATATTTGATAAACAGTCGCCTTTTTATGAATCATTTTGGCAGTTTGGCAACTTTGGCTGCAGTAGAGAACTGTTCTACACGCAGTAAGGTTTGGGTGCAATGCTACACTGCATTTCAGCATAGTACCACTCATTGTTCGCTAGTTCAGCCGACGCTTGCAGGTTTCACCGCAATGCACAGCCACATGGCGTTGCAGGCTTTCCCCTGCCTTAATACTAGCAGCCGTGATATAAGTGAAATACTTAATATACTTAAGCAGCGTTAAACCTCATCTCACGTCACATTGATCAATCATTTCAACGCAAAACGTATTCAACCACTGAGTCTAGGTAATTCACAAGACTCTCTGAATGACTGACATACATTGTAAGTCTCCTTTTGAACATTTAATAATATTGTCTTGAACTACATCAACGACCCGGTCGCGTTGGTGTTTCGGGGACTTACTGACAATCTATTAAGAAAGACAGGTTGGAAGTATTCATCAAGACTGACGTTAAGTTTATGCTTTCTCAAAATTAAAATTTAATAATGACCCCAAAACATACCTTCTAAGACCTCATTTTCACTGAGTTTTCAAGACTTGCTCTGGCTTTAAGTTGAAAGAAAGTCTGAAAATTGACTTTTTGAGACTGCACGATTACGTTATAAAAAGAGCACTGAAATTCTTAAAACTGAAAAAATATAAATTTTAAAATATTATAACATATACGAATACTTTGTTTCCCGCTCTGAGCAATGGAAGAACTATCGACTACTGTAGAGGGCAAAGAAATTAAAATTGATACTTGAAATTATCATAATAGTTATAATGTGAAAAAAACACACGAATAAACTCGTAAAATTACAGTTTTGCCATAAACAGAAACTTTGTCTGGGCTCGTAAATATGTATTTTAGAATCAGCGAGGCCTTTAGATATACATGAGATTGGAAGTTTGAGTGCTTTGTGAAAAGGATATTAGAGGGAATGTGCCCGTTTATGTAACTGTTCCCGGCATTTAACGTTCATCAAAATGGCATTGTAGAAAATTATTTTTCAAATATACCGAATTTTATTTTCAAGAATATTTCCTTGACAGCGATAATTTCTCGGTGTACAGTCATTTAAATTGCACATACACCGTATTTATTCTGATAAACACCAGTCTCTAATAAGGGCTGCCCGACCCCCGCAAAAGCTCCTACAGTAAAACAACTGCTCAAGGTATAAGATACAAGATCTTATTGCACAAACACCTCATTTAGGCAGAGTAAAAGCTAATGTAATAGAGGATAGTTTGTGTTTTCAGTGTGATATCACTTATCTCTCATCGAGTGACGGATAAAGCCTATATTTTCACGAGTGACGCCGTGATGAGAACACATTTTTTCAAGCTGAGAAAACTCAGTCTCACATCGCTTAGCATATCATAAATATCCAACAAAACAGCATCAACATAATAAGGAAGACAATGGTAAAGCAAGTGTCCAATATATAAGCGCACGGTGCTTATAAGAGGTACTACGCTACATCGATGATAAATAAGTTAGGCCGTTGTCCTAACCAAGTACTATCGGAAGGAGAAAAGCTAGTACAGATAACTGTTCTAGTCATCATCACGTGGCGAGAACTAGCGTTAGGAAGAGATGAGCGAGACTGTACTCCGTGACCTTTCAAAGGATGCAAACGCTTTGAAGTACTATGCGGGTTTATACTTAAATTTATTCCAAGGACTTTTTTAAATATACTTTTCAACGATTTTTCAACGTGGTTTTTACATTCTGTAGATATAAAACTAACGTTTTTCGACTGAAATTATGCACTTTTTCATGTTCTCATTAATATGCAAGAATATGCAAATGAGGTAGTATGCATACAACCTTCTAACAATAACGACAGTTGTATAACTTTTAATTTGGTACCGATTTGAGATGTTTAGGCTGAAAATTAAAGGCGTAATGACCAAAAAGTATTTTCTATACGAAACTCGAATAAATTATCGTACTTTTAAACTTCTTGTATTTATCATATATACTTATTTATTTTAATCATTTTAGCGCGGGAGGGGGGTCCACGGTAAGTGGGAGGGGGGGGGGGGGGGGAATAACAAAACTGATAATATTGATATGAGGACATTTATAACTTTTGCCTAGCAACCATTGTTTCAGCACGATTAACCGTATCCAGTCGTCTGTGACGTCATCAAATATATCGTCATTTCATACAGAAATAATACATGATGTTAAGAGTCCTGAAAATTGTTTAATTTCTGAAGAACTAGCTCATAGAACCTCGACTTGCTGAAATGTGTCTTTACAGATAAAGAATCTTGTCTGAGCTTTACTCTGCAATAAATACTTCTCGAGACGTACTTTCAAAGAAGATGTAGGCTTATATTCAAATATTTTCATATTCAAAGGCATATTTGGGAAATGATACATATAGTTTCGATACATTTAGACATTCATTAACAAGGATTTAAAGTCATATTTGTAAAATTAAAGTTTTAAAATACGATGAAGGATGGGTAGATTTTCCTAAAAAAAACATTTACAGTTTGCTCCTGTGTGATATTTGAAGATATGTTTGTATATTCTACTATATACAGAGTACAATATGTTGAACCACTCCTAAAAAAGATGAAGTTAGATATAGTAGGATGTTTTTGAATAAACAATTTTCAAGTTTAGACAGACAAGTTTAAAAATACATAAGGCCCAAAAAAATAATTTGTTGCTGGTTTCCGCCCGCGTCAGTTTCAAACCAAACTTTTTCTGGGTTTTAAGAAAGGGGCAGATAACTCTAAATCATTAGCCTCAGAAAATTTTGAAAAGGTCACTCGTTTTTGTTAAGATGGAGTGTAGGGTGAGGTTATTGATCATTTGGAATAGTAACACATATTTAAGAGGGTTTGTGCTTTATTTATATGAATAATTGTGTAAATTCAGTATTTTAACCGGTGATAAGTTTGTATGAAATGGAATTTATCTCTTCTTAAAAAAAAATAATGTCGTAAATAAAAAAAATCGCATTATTTATGTCAGCCTGTAAAGACCAGAAACATTCATTTTTATTTTTTGGGCCTAGTCATAAAACACTTGGCGCAAACAGCATAAGATAGCCTTTATCTGCAGTTGGAAGTACATGTATATTCCCCATGGCGTTGAGGTAACATGGACAAACAGGTTGCTTTACAAGCCTTTATCGCGGCAACTGTTTTCTACCGTTCAATGGTCATATTTGGAAATTACACCAGTTTTACAGTTTTAAAATAAGATATATAGGATGGGTAGTTATTTCGTTACCAAACACTTCGTGCGGGTCCATAGCATTTGAAAAACATATGTGTTAATCCTAATGTTTAATACGAGTCCTACATATTGTAACCGTCATGACGTCCTCCTATATCTCCTTGGCCAAAATCTAAAACTGATCAAATGAAGTTCAGCAACAGTTGGTGAGGTTTATATTGTATGGGTGACCTGCTTCGAGGTTGGCTCATCTGAGCGTTTTTTTCTCTCAGAAACTGAGATGTCAGATTAAAGATTTTAAAATAAGTTGCCAACTTGGGAAATATTTTTAAAAAATTGACGTTTACTTATGGTCATCAGTCAGTATAGGTGGGAACCTGGTTTGTTTGTGATGCGAAAACGAGAATCTTTATTGGCAGCTTGAACGCACACTCCTCATTGAGTTGAAGTCAGAAAGAAGTTATAAGTATTTGTACCAGGTTAAGGATGCTTAATTTGTGCAACTGTAGTTGTTAAGATATTTTACCATGTACCGTATTTCCTCCAAAATGTATGTATGATAACCTTATCGAAAGCATAAACGTACGATTCTCAAGGCGTGGAGGGCATGTCCACCAGAATGTTATGTAAGGATTGTGTTGTACCTCTATCGAAGAATAAATTCAGACTTTGAAATTTAAGCGATATGCTCTCTGCTGATTGGATTAAACAAGGTCATGTGACCGGTATACATTCTCATAAACACAAGATTGACAGCTGAAAAGGATAACCTAACATTTTACCGACCATACAACGTGAATTCTAATTGTAGTTTGATTGAAAGTTCGATTAAACAGCATGTTAGAACCTGAAATTAAATACTTATCATATATTGCTTATGACAAGCTCCGACATTTATACCAGTTTAGTTTGCACCTTTCGAACCGTTTATAATCCAATGAGACATTACCCCCAGTGAATCAGTATTCACAGAAAGCACACCAGTTTGTTGATAGGAAGTGAGATCTATGGTTTTCAGGCTTGTCACCCTCCAGCGAAACATGTTTTTCTATCTTTGTCTTCTTTGTGATATTTATAATTGTTAAATACAGCATTTATCCATAAAATAAACCTCTTGCATTTGCTTTCCTAAGAGTATCACATTATTCGCTCAGTGATATAACATGTTATTCTATTTCGATCCTAATAGGATGACGTCATAAGATGATCCCAGTTAAACGATGCGATCTGGATAATCAATTTATTAAATGAACGTGATTTCCGAATTTTACGTTATTATATGGAAATATACTTACATCAGAGAAGTCCCCTTATAACGAAACGTAGCTATCCCCTTAAGGATGTTTGCTCCTCAAATTTATAGTTTTAAACTTTTTTCTAACTTATATTTTTTAAAAGATCAAAGTATATGATTGAAAAATCAGCATTTAATATTGGGGGTAGTCTGAGATTTTTTCGAGATATGGCGCCTGTAAGATAGTGGGCTGAAGTAAAATTTTAACATGGGAGTCTATGGGAAAATGAGAAAAAATATGCTAAAACCTACCGAAAATCGATGACAAAATTATATATGGTATTGTGGGTTTTATAAAGCTTTGACACAAAATGTACCTGAAAACCCCCCTTACTAGTCAAATTCAGGCCATTTATGCTTTTTCAGCACGTTTTAGAGGTTCTAAAGTCACATGGGCGTGACCTGCTGCATGGGTGGGCGACCCTCTTCGTTGTTGTCAGAGTTTGAAGGGTGATTCCCTGTCCCACATTTAGTTGAGAGACGATTTGTGTCACCCTGGACAAGTGATCTTATTCAAAATGTGCCTCTGTTCACTTAGCAGTAAAAATGGGTACCTGGTAAAAGTTGGAGGCGATATGAGTGTCAGCTTGGATTAGGTCAGGATAATAATGTCGATTGTAAAGCGTCGGTTAGTCTTACACTCAGACTATTTATTCATAAAACATAATCATTTTATTAAATATCGAAAAGGAGACAATGGCAATTGGGATTTTCAATGGTATAACAGAGTCTCTATTTTCAACATTTTCAGTATCAGTGTTAGACTAAACGCCTGTGTACTGCCTAGCTGAAATTTTAAAAGTTATATTTATATATTGAATAAAAACAAAGCCTCTCTCACGTTTTCAACCTTCGAAAGCTCACTAACCGACCAATTCCCATAGGCTTTGTTTTGTGTCATTTTCATTTTTTATATCCCCGAAATTTCAAATCCAGGTTTTAAACATTTTTCAAGTATCATAACAGAGGCAACCCAGTAGGTAGTGTGTTGATAGGTGCAGACTTGCCCGAGTTCGTGCCTGTGATTAATACTGCGCCACAAGGGGTCACGGAGTACAGCGGAAGTGGCTTATAGACATAGCGTGAATGTTGTTATTTTAGTGATACATTAAACGCGTGTATCATCAATAAGCGGAAAATCTGAAATATAACGAATTTTCCTTGTTGTTATCTTCTCATTCGTCTGGATTTTTCCAAGCAGCAACTCAATGCAAAATACACGTGGACATGTAGCCAAGCTGATGGAGTGTCAGTTTTATCATCCTTGATTCGAAGTTTTATCCTTGTTAGATATTCCACTAAAACAAGGCACAACTTGTTGATGCATTTATGCCGTTAGACACTATTTTTTTTCATTTGACAAATTCTGTAAATCAAAATTAGAAAAGGAAATATATATTTCAATGCTTACATTTGACCTACATGTATATGTGTCATGCTAACGTGTCCACGTGTTATTAGTATTTTATGTAGCATTTTACCCCCCCTTTTTTTATCATGCTTATTCGCCTCTGTTTTATTGGTATTTTATTTAACAGTATCTCGTAGGCCTATAAAGGCTTGGTTTATGAAGTATTTTACCTACATGTGTGTATGTATTTACATACATATGACATATGTGATTGAACCAGTGTGTCTGTCTGTTTAAGGCGCTGTAGCACGTTATGCTTACTGAATAAAGTGCTCTCACAAAAAGGCAAATAAGTGTTACCAATGACTAAATAAATCTCCCGAATCAATGAAAAGAGTTTTAAAATGAATGTGCATGCGAGTCCATTTCCCATCGGGCGGTCATTTTAATGTGTTCACATTAAAATGGCCGCTCGATGGTAGCTCAAGGGATCTGACTAATGTAGCGATACCTAAACACTAAAAGTAGAGTTTTAAATACTATACAATGATTGAATGGCCAGCCATCTTGCTGTCTGAATTCTCAAAAATCGCATATGACCTACACATCTAAACTCACGGGCAAAAGAAACGTCCCCATACAAAATACAAGATATTTCAATCATCGGGCGATAAATGCGACTGAAACAGCGTTCCACCATGTCTTCAGAACCCAACAATACTAAATATGAATTTTCAAAACATTATCTATTCATAACTCTGAGAAACACAAGTTTTAAGAAATGGTCGTTTTGGAATCTCCTTAACTAGACGAGATAGAAGCCTCAAAAAGCCAGTTTTGGCTTGTTTTGAGACGTCCTACAGTAAAGACGCGTCAACAAATTTAAATCAAAGAAGGTTATTTATGTCGAGGATATCTTAAGTTAATTAAATTTCTACTTTTTCAATGTTTCAAACTTAAATACTAAATATTGTGGGCCAAAAACATCTTTAAAAAACGATTTTAGCACCCCATGTCAATTTGAACAGATGTAAAAATAAAAATTGCATACTCTGATGTATGAAATTGTGAATATTTCTTAAGAAAACATGTGGCTACCAAATACATACAAAATCTATTTTCTCCAACATCAATATTTCATTTTATACTGTTTTCAAAATGTGGTGACGTTTCTTTTGCCCGTGAGTTTATCTCTCACACTGACGAGTTCCAAGAAAATTTCGGTCCAATTTTTCTACCAATGCCGATAACCGTTTTCTATGTATCCGGCTTATCGGGTCGTGTAATGGGTTGTTTTACACTTGACACAACTATATATTGTACACACTTTAAAATATAAATGAAAAAGACCAAACTATGATGAATATCATATTCTTTTAGTTTGTGAAGCTTATTCCGAATGCAGAAATACGTTTTTACAATGTGTAAATGTCAACCAACGAACGATGTCCAATCTTCTTAATGCAAATAATGCTGACTTTTTTCAAATGTTGCCATGTTTTTAAATTTTTTTTTATGTCACTTGCTTTTATGTAAATCCAACTGTATCATGGACCACTAAACTGTCTGTCCGTATGTCCGTCCGTCTGTCCATCTGTCTGCCTGTCTGTCTGGGTCATATAACATGGGTATTTATTTTCAAACGCATTCCAGTTGCTATTTCCCCCGAGAAAAACATTTGCAGTGATTGCAGTTTGATCTCAGGTGACGGAAAATAATGTTGTTCTCATGGTTACATTCACACATAAAAAAGTTCGTCATGGATAATAAAGAAGTGATCATGGCCGCCGGATATTGATATTTCTACTCTTTTCTTACAATTATTGATGAAACGGCCACAATAATGTGAATTTGAAATGCGTCAATGGATTGTTAGGTTACTTTATTTAAATTTTGAAATTTTAATATGACATTTCACACTTTGTCAGTTTGAAGGTTCAGTATTGTCTATAGCAAGTGGTCTGATTTTTTAAAATAGTAAGTTACTATAACAAATATGTTCTGTTCATTTGAAAGAATAACATTATTCAAATTACAAGATTTGTACCTATAAACCTTTCTTTGACAGAAATATACAGCGAAGGTTTTTTCTTATGAAATTATGGCATGTTTTTACAGACAACAGACATACATGTTTATTTACAATCAGGCAATAAAGATACAATACCAACAAAACTGAAAGATATTTTAATCCATTGGACTCCTTATTTTTATCCCATCTGTATAGGGGGCGGGATAGCGCAGTTGTTAGCGCGTTCGGCTTCGGATCAAGAGGTCCGGGGTTCGAATCCCGCCAGAGGCACGGCAACATTGTAGAGAACTGTTCTACACGCAGTACACCTAAGTGAGTACACCTAACGAATAGGCCTAAAAATACAAAAAATGGTCTTTACAGGCTGACAAAAATGATGCGATGACGCGATTGTTTTTTAAATACATTTTTGGGGGGAATGAAGATAAAAAAAACAAAATGTATACAATTATTTATATCAATAAAGCACTGAGCCATGCATACTCATTTTAACGTGATATTCCGAAGACAGAAGTGTGTTTTACTATTGGTGAAATTATTTTTCAAATACATTTCATCGACTTATTTAAGCGAAAAAACGTGCTACTGCCCCTTTAAACTTATTGATTGATTAGCAGTCATGACGAGAAAATTCAGCTAACAATGTTTTTCGTTAACGATATATGTAAATAGAAGTCAAAAGTAAGTATATTCCTTTTAGTTATAATTAGAATACTCAATAAAAGGAAATATTCAAGGAAAGTTTGAAATTTATTTTTTGATTTTTAATTTTTCTCGAAATGTTTGTTTCATAATTGTTAATGACACTAGTCCAAGCACAGTCATTTCCTCAGTTGCCTTGTTTTGGGACCCAGTGAATGAACAAATCTGCTTCCTGTTTACACGATGCAAGTGTTGTGTGTGTACATATATACTCTGGTAATAATGGTTGACACCCCTAATGGTTATAGGAATGAATTATAAACAACGTATCGTAACGTGTCAGTTTTGATTTTTTTTTTAAAAACATGTTACTACTGGATTTCTTTCTATGAATAGTGCCCTTGAACATTTGCTATTTCCCCACTTGTACTTTAAATACCAAAGAAAGAGAAATATAAGAAAAATGAAATTTATTCAAAAGAGTTCATTCTTTGTGTCTTGATATCTTGACATTGGTATGTTTTTACAGTGTTGAGTGTTCTCATTTTGGTTCTTATAAATAATGATACAAACATTTTACTGAATATACACAAAATCTTTCATGGAGTTTCATTCGCACACAATCATACATGACAACATTATTTGGTTTACATCATGTGTTTATGCCATTTCATTTCGAAAATACCATAATACCGAACGATATTAATTGTCCATGCATTTAATTTGCTACAATCCATTTTCTGTTTAAGGGTGTCAACCATGTTTACCATTAGTATATATGACTGGAGAGGAATGTTTAGAATGCTACATATTTGTTTATTTTACAGAAACCCTTGTTTAGTCATTCTTTCCCGTGTGTATTAATCACCAGATGACGAATGTTTATTTATGCGTAAAGCATAATTTTCTCATTTTTAAGCATTCCATTCTATTTCTACGAATATCTGCAATGAATCGTACTTTATTGTACTATATATGTGAAAGTAAGTTTTTAACATTACTTTACTGTACGCTCATAACGACAAGCCCGTTCCGCCAGGTCGTTTGTCAACATATATTTCGCATGCCTTTCAATGAGTAAGCATGAATACTTGATCACTATCTAAACCAAACGTGTATTTGGTAATTGTCCCGCTGTCCGCCTCCATATTCTGTTATATAGAGAATCTCACCCAAGTGTATTCTGATATCAAATATATCAACACGAGTTGATAAAAGTTACAATGTTTTACTTTTATCAACGAGTGTTGGTATATTTGATATCAGAATACACTTGGGTGATATTCTATTCATCATTACGTTTAAGTGAAAATAGTGTTCATCTCTGAGCATATCTCTGCCATTTGACTTCCAGTGCGGTGAGGTCATAGCATTGTGACATCATCATGAGTATGACGTCATGTCATGTGATGTCATTACTCGATGATACAAGATACAAGATATTTATTGTACAGAAAACACCCAATATGGGCACTGTACAAAGAATAATACATATTATTAGTAAAATATATACAAGAGCGTTAATATATCTCAGTGTGAGACATGTAAAAGCATTGTAGTTGACGGTGACAGGGCATTGTGCAAAATCTTCTTCCAAAACGATATCTCCTAGGAGATATCGCTTGATCTCTCACAAGCGATATCTCCTGTGGAACCCAGTTTTGGATGATAAAAAATGATATCCGATATGTTTTAATTTAAATTGATTACGTGTGCATGTCTCACTCCGATCAGGGATTCTATAACGATAATAAGTACACTGCCTATAGTCAGCCAGGCCAATTAATCTTCTAAGCGCCTATAAGCAAGTCTATACAACAAGAGTTGACAGTTCAGTTCAATGAAAATGAACATAAGTCAGAGGCTCCCTTTTCTTTTCTTTTTTTTAAATTTTGAAATATTATTTTCACACATTCATTGCAGAGGATAAATGTTATATTATCAATATGCGCGTGGTATATGATATTCTAGTAATACGTCAACATAATATATGCTAAGGAGTGCATAGGGGCGGATATGGCAAATAAAGTGGATTGCAGTGCAAGTTATATCGCAATGCCTAACGCGATGACATTGTCCTACACGTTCATTATTCAAATAGAAAAACACGTCATCAATGAACTTTACACAGATTGTCATCCATCATGTCATCAGGGAGAAAACAACATTCATTTTGTCTTTTCTAATTTAAATTTTTTTTTCAATGAAAATATTTGGAATCGAGATATTTTTTTATTCTTTAAATAGATGAAACACTCGTTGTTGCTGAACTTCACTCATTTGTTAAAAAGAGGGTTCTATCGGGGTATTTTTGTGAAAACGAAATTCGAGATGATATTCTCGTTAACGCTTATCTGCTATTAACACATGATTAAAACAAAGGGAAATTTAAAGATATTACCGAAGTTAATATGTTGATGACTTTATATTACACAACTTGATAAAGACAAGCGCACATTTGTTGAAACATAAAAACAATGAGAAGTGAAGCCATTCATCGGCGCTGCCGCGTGCGAGTCACTAGCAGCATATTGTTTATTATTTTCAGTATATGTTATATGCATTTTCTATCATTATATATGTTTTATTTTTTTTATAAAGTGTAAAATTGGGTTTAAGATTGCGTGTTTTCATTTCACGAAATGCCAAGAATCCAATATGACGGATGCTGCAGATAGATCGCTGATAGAACTTTCCCTCTAACTGGCCTATGCATATATTCAACTATTCGTGCTGCCACTACGTACAGATGCGTCATTCTAGTTATTAAAGGGACGGTCCGAACCGACTTTATACATCCGGTAGAGGTCGCTCGTTCGCCTTATACGCTTTTGTTGCACGCTTGAAATAAGTTTAATTCGAAACGAATATAATGTTACGTTGTTTTTGAATACATGAACTTTTGATGTAATATCCTGGTTCATTTTATGAAGAAAAACGAGATTTGAAACTCCCAATTCAATGTATAAATATAGAATGTACAATTTCAAAGTTAAATCCTGGTTTATTTTTTATGAAAAGGGGAGCGTTGAATTTATTCATCCGCAACCTATTACCAATTAGCCCGGACCTTGTCTAAGATTTAGTCTCTGAAAGATTTTTGTTAAGTAAAATTTCAAAATTTCAAAATTTGAAATAAATATTTAAAAAAAAAAAGGAGCCTCGAAATATGGAACATCATAAGACCGGTTATTTTTCCATGTTGAGCAACCACTTTCCGCTACAGTTGTCTATCCATTAGGGAAAATATGACTACGTCATGCTTATTTTTAATGATGGACATTCAAAAGTCATCCTGGTTCACTGGGTCAGTTACGCTGCGCTATACAGTCACCATAGCGCAGCGTAACTGACCAATGAAACCAGGTTGCTTAGAAAGCATCTAACAGATATGCCGAATCCCCCATAAGCCCGCGCTGTGATGTTATTTCAGTTTATGGTATCTATCACCCAGCTTCATCAGGGTGTTAGTATCCACACAGATATTCAATCCCCTGATTGTTATCACATATTTGCCTCGTATACCTTGAGGCTGGTTACGGATGGCTATATATAGCATCTTTTATGTCAGCAATTGAAATTTCGTGAAATATTTGACGGTCACTCATTGGTCATCTGCTCGGGGCAATGGCAAAATTGTTCGATTTAAAGTAATTTTATTGACTTCGCGCGATACGAGGCAAACTCAGCTCAACAATCAGGGGGTTGATAAGGACTGCAGATACCAATGCCCTGATGGAATAAGATGGATATTGTATGTAGTTTCAAATTAGTCAAAACTGGCACTTTTAGAATCAAATTTCAATTTATGGGTGCTATTTTGGGCCATGCTTTACAGGGACGCTTGGTGTCATCAATGAATCATCACAATTTTTCCTTTCCCTGTTTCATTTTACGTCAAAAGTTATTTGTTATAGGTCTTTTAGTTCTGAATATTAGTTTTAACGTGAATGTTTATTATATGTCAACATTAATTCGTAATCAATTGGTAATACGTCTCCATCAAAGCTATTTATAAATGTTTCAAAATGTTCCTTACAAGAATTATATTCCCTAACGAAATGCCAGATCTACACACGCTTTACTGAAAGATATACCTTCGCCGATGATTTGCAGTGCAGAACGTCATCAATTTCAAGCTTGCCATCTGTTACCTTGGCACAGATGCTTGTGTAGTAATTACCCTTTAATAGACTCGGTGTCAGCCACTTTCTTTATGGTTCTACAACATAAAGAATAGAATATTTTGTCATACATTCGCGTCAGTAGTTATACATTTATGTCAATAGTTATAAATGCGTTTATCATTGTGCGATACCTGTTCAAAACTCGTTAAAGCGATGTTAAATTTTGAAATATTGATTACAATTTACGTTGAATGTTTGAAGTATTGATAATATATACACGAAGACAAAGAAAACTAATTATAACGTAACACGGCGATGCTTCGCTGAATTTTATACAGTCATAAGTTATCAGACAATTTAGTCAACCGTGGAGTTAACTCAAAACTGTTATACTCGATCAGGGCTCGTGCTATAACGAAGTCAGGAAGTAACATGTATATCTGGAAGCTGTATTCCAGCTGAACTTGACTTCTGAGTCATGTGAACATGCTGTCACCCTTCTCTGTAATGCATGTACGCTCATCGCTGATTAATGCGTCGTGTCGTCTGACGGATATAACTCCTATGAATTCTCGAAACTTCTATTTTTACGCGGATGATGATAAAAATAAATTTGATATTTGAAATAGCTTTCATTTCCGCTATCCTTTTAATCTCTAAGTTAGCATTCTGAAACTATGATACACAATTATATCCTAAGGGTCAAAAGTCATTAAGATATATGAAGTCATTGAAATGCCAAGTCGTTGTATACATGCGCAAGTTTCGGGGAAGGGGTGATATAGTGCAGTGGTTAGAGTGTTCGGCTTCGGATCAAAGGGTCAGGGGTTCGAATCCTACTAGGGCACTTCGTTTGCTTTAGGAACAATAATTATTATAAATGCAGCAAGGTTTGAGTGCAATGCTACACTGCTTTTCAAAGCAGAACCACCAATGGTTCGCTAGTTCCAGGCGACCCTCGCAGCCTTCGCTGCAGCGCTAAGACACACTAGTGTTGTGGGCTTTCTTCGAATATTACGAGCAGCCGAAGGAAATACTCTTGAAAACGACGTAAAATCACCTCACTATCTGAAGCAAGTTCCAATGTTTAATCTAACCAGAGGTTGGTTTCAAGTACAAGTACAATTCTTTGTGGATTCTAAAATGTCTTGAGAAAATATGAACATTTAAAATAGATTGTTAAGTGTAACAGGAAGTGAATGGACACCGCCAAAAACAACCACCCTGGAGAAATGACCACTTTGTACTACGGAAGTGACCAGGGCTCCGTTCCATAACAGCGAGCGCTTATAATCGCTCCTTGATCGCTAAATGTAGCCCTCAAGTAGCGCTCAAGTAGCGCTCATTCTATCCTGAACGACACGGTGCAAAAACCTCAAAGTTCGCTCGCTTTGCTACGTAGCGCTACATTGAGCAATCGCGTTCAAGAGAGGTTTAAAAGTAATCGCTTATTGAGCGATTACTTTTAAACCTCCCTTGAACACGGCCCTGATTTCATACAGTTGTATACCTCTTAAATCCGATTTTGTTGAGTGAAAAAAATTCAAAATATTTTGTTTAAAAAATAGTGTTTTCAATCAAGTTAATTGTCTTGAGAATCAAGTGTATAAGTTGATTCGTTGATAAGTATATCAAAACCAGATATAAAATTGATACTGAAATATTAATTTCTATGACTTAATATAAAATGAAAATGTAAATGAGACCCGAAAATCATTTTTAAGATCATATTAAATAACCTATACCTATCAAGTTTCTGACCCTAATCGAAACATGAACAGATAATGTTAAAAAAAACATTAATTAAGATTATTTGGCGATATCGTGCAACTATGTGTTTACCCTTGTGGATTAAAAACTCTTCTTTTTTTCTTTATATTATATTTTTTTTATTTATTTTCTTATATATTTTGACAGTGCCGTTTCTCTTCCCTCTAGGTGTGTATGGTTTAGCTTGTTAAAGGCGCTGTAGCACGTTGTTCTTCCTGAAATAAAGTGCCCTCACGAAAAGGCAAGTGAGTGTTACCAATGGCTAAATAACACTCCTGGGTCAATAAAAAAAGAGTTCTAAAGCGAATGCATACATGGTTCGGTTAAACCATGAGATACCATTTCCATCCGAGCGGCCATTTTTATGCCATATTAAAATGGCTGTTCGAAAGCAATTCAAGTGATTTGACTGATGTAGCGATACCTAAATAGTCAGAGCAGAGTTTTAATTATGGCACCATGATGGAATTGTCAACCGTATGCTGTATAAACTCTCAAAATCGCCTGAGACCTACAAATCTAGGTCTCACAGACAGTCTCAAAAGTTCAACAAAATTGTCGCTGCAAAACTAGCACCCTTTTCTTCCAATTCGGAAAACCGTTTTCAATGGAAACAGCTTATCGGGTCATGAAATGAGATGTTTTATCCTCGTTACATTGAATTGTATTATCTTTGATAATGAATGACAATTTTGACAAAACAACATAATATGCAAAAAAGTGCTACTTTACAATATTTCTCCGAAAACACAGCTTGGTCGGTTCGTCTTTCGCCTAGCTGCGCTGCGTCAAATGCAAAAAAAATACGATATGATATTTGCGCTAATATACAGCGATGGATAAATAATGTTTGGGAGCGCGGCCGTAAAGGCAAAGTATCAGTAATGATAAATGATTCATAATCACGTTTTAATTGAATTAATTGCTAATTAATCAACTTCACTTCACTAAATATGCCAGAGATCATGACAGGAGATGTTTAATTATGAATGACGTCAATCAAACTGTTTAATTAAACTAATAGGGTTAATCATCCATTGAAATGAGAAGTCAAAATGTCGACAATGCAAACAAAGACGAATCTTATGTTGTAGAATTAAATACTTTATAATTCTCAAAGCATAAATAGTTTATTAACAATCAACACATTATTAGAGTTGCCTGAAAAATCTAATTTTGTCAATTAACTACTTAGTAACTCCAAATATAAATATTTTATTGTCATCCATTGATGTGTTAGTGTTGGCATTGTTCAGGGTAGAATAGATTGTGGGATTGATTAAAGATTTGGTAACGATTCTTTTTATGGCGTTTAAAGATGAGTCACATGCTAACAATTGGCGAGTAAGTTATCTGATCCGTTTATTATTGAAGTTATAAATTGAATGCCATAACTGTTTAATGATATTATTTTATATATTATATATTATTTTTTAAATATGATATTGAATTCCTTTCTTTAATTTTTTTATATATATTAATCCGTATTTTTCAAATGTTATATAGCATTCCTTTTTTCAAAACGTTAATTCTAATACAATTCGTGTTTTAAAATGTGAAATATAATTTTTTTTTAAATCAAAAAATATTTTTGGAACATTTATTTATTTCATAATGATATTCAATCACATGTATTCACATTAAAATGTCAGCTAGAAGGTGATCTGACAACACGATGTAGTGATACCTAAATATTCAGAGTAGAGCTTTGAATATAGCACCATGATGTAATGGTTAACCATCTTGCTGTCTAAACTCTCAAATTCGCATGATACCTGCATATCTACATCTTACACTGATGAGTTCCACAAATTCAACCGAAAGCTTTAGAATTTAAACCTTAGGGATGAAGTTTTAATGATTATTGATTTCCATTAAATTATAGTTTAGATAAGGACGAACATTTCCTTTCAACATTTTGGTTTTATATTTTTTAATATGCTTTTTAATAAAGCATATTTTAATATTTATACACAAATTATATTTTCAAATATTTAAAATTAACAATGAAATGAATCATGGCAATGATTTTCGAGAAATTGCGCAGTTGTCACACGTCAGGTGTGTATAGTCAGACAGGTGAATCATGCTTCATTAGCAGGTAGGTTTGTCAAGGTAGTTTGTGTCGACGTGTTTTAAAACATATTTTCAATACAATTTAAAACCATATACTGGGCCATGTTCAAGAGAGGTTTCAAAGTAATCGCTCAATGAGCGATTACTTTGAAACCTTTCTTGAACGCGATTGCTCAAAGTAGCGCTACGTAGCAAAGCGAGCAAACCTCGGGGTATCGCACCGTGTCGTTCAGGAGAGAATGCAGACATTGGGCGCTACTTTGAGCGCTACATTGAGCGCTACATTGAGCGATTATAAGCCTTCGCTGTTATGGAACGGAGCCCATGTGTGATACATGCTACAAGATTAAACTACAAGCTGTCAGTAAATACTGAGTTAAGTTATGAGTCATGTTGTTTTGTTGGGTAAATATCAAAGATAACAAAGATGCAGTGATATAACCAAATTTTCCTGCAAGGAGTTTTAAATTCATAGAACTCATTTCTTATTCATCTAACCAACTTCTGAATAACTCTTAAAGGGAGAGTTCTGTCGCCATTTTGGATTTATTGCATTACGTGAAATGAAAATACGCTATATTGTACCTAATTCTGCAACTTTTTAATAACTGAAGACATACACTGATAGAGTAATCACATAGTAACACAAAAGATGTCTTAAAACTAATAAACAATTTGCTGTTATGTTGCAGCAAAGTTTTCCCCACTCGCAGCGCCGATGAATGATTTTTAGTTCTCATTGTTTGTATTTTTTAACAAATGTGCGCTTCTGTTTATCAAGTTGTACAATATCAAGTCATAAAAATATTACCTTCATTACTATCTTTCAATTTGACTGTGTTTTAATCATGTATTAATAACATGTACACTGACGGGCAAACTAAAGTATATCGCTCAGTTGTATTTATCATATGTATAATTTTCAAAGTCAAATATCTCGAGTTTTCGAAAAAAACGGACCAAAGTTCGCAAAATATTAAATCAGTCAAAAAATACCTCTACATGGTTTTAATTTTTTTTTTATAAATTATTAAATTCAAAGTTTAAATTTTGAAATTCCCCCAAATTAATTTTGATAAAACACAACAACTGTTCATCGACATAATCAAATGCATCTCATTTCTTTAAAATATATTGAATTAATCGAAAACAAGTGAATGTTATACTTTCTTTTGCCCGTCAGTTTATGTGTTAACAGGAATATCCTCTTGAATTTCGTTTCCACAAAAAATACCCCGATAGAACCCTCCTTTTATATGTAGACCAGATAACTATAGAGGTATATCTCTACTGAGAATTTTAAGTAAGATCTACACAAGCATATTAAATGAACGCCTAACGCAATGGGCACCTGTTATGAACAAAGTATCTGAAAATCAAGCTGGATTTAGAAGAGGCTATTCCACTGTAGACCATATTTTTTACATTTAATTTATACACAATCATTGAAAAGTGTTTAAGTAAAAAAGAAGAAAATTGTATGTTGCTTTTATAGACTTTAAGAAAGCATGCATTTGATTCTGTTGATAGATCTAAGAATTATTTTTTTAATAAAACTATGGGCTTGGTTGTAAAATGTTTAAGGCATTAAAAGGCATATACATGTCAGTTAAATCATGTGTGCGGTTCAATTCAAATACAACAGAATATTTTGAGTGCCCGTTTGGTTTAAGACAAGGGTGTATGTTAAGTCCGATGTTTTTTTCAATCTTCATTAATGAACTTTCGATAGAAATACTACCAAATGGAAAACACGGCATTCAAATGTTCCCCGATATATATGATACAACTTTTAATGTTGCTTTTTACTGGCGATGTCACTCTAGTTTCAGACACACAATGAGGTCTTCAATGTGAGCTGAATATTTTAGTCTCTTATACGGAGAAATGGCGATTAGCTGTGAAGTGCAGTGCTGAAAAGTGCAGTCGTTTAGTCTTTAGCAAAGGAATACTTCTATGTGGTCTTTAATTATTTAAAAAAAATAGATTTTAAACTTATTTTAAAATTATTTCAAAATTGATTTGGATAAAACACAATTGTTCCTCGACATATAAGACATGTACATCTTCTATGTGAAAATCAATAAATGTGCCTCATTCTGCACACATTTACAACAATTTAAATATAGTATAGGGGTCATGATGGTGTAAATTTCATTTCTTGCCCCTGTCTACATTAATCAAAGATATTCAAACTAAACATTAACCAGTCACCAATGTAATTCATTCAAACTACTGCTGAAAAGTGGCATTGTATCGTGACATTAAGAATGCATCTCATTTCTTTTAAAATATTGAATTAACCGACACCACCTGAGGTGTACTTTTGAACTTTATATAGCAAATTTGAGAAAACAAAATATGGAAAAAAACGTGCTACAGCGCCTTTTAATGTTTGTGTCAAGCATCAGGTTTATTACATGGAGTGTCACGGTTAGGATGATATTTCACGAGTCATGCAGTAACTGGACAGACTGTTTATTACATGAAGTGTCACGGTTAGGATGATATTTCACGAGTCATGCAGTAACTGGACAGACTGTTTTCACGTCTTCGGCAGAAGAAACGCCTACCAGATATCAGATTTCGTAAACAAAACTATAAAGAATATTGTTATCAATATTATAGCATTATGAAGTTGCAACGTTTCGAAGTTTCAGAAGTTTTTCCTAAAGAATGACGATTTTTAAACGGTCCAACAACCACGAGCAACACTACTGGGCTCCGTTCCATAACATCAAGCGATTATAATCGCTCATTGATCGCCCAATGTAGCGCTCAAATAGCGCTCATTCTCTCTTGAACGACACGGTGCAAATTCCTCGAAGTTTGCTCGCCTTGCTACGTAGCACTACATTGAGCAATCGCGTTCAAGAGAGGTTCAAAAGTAATCACTAATTGAGCGATTACTTTGAAACCTCTCTTGAACATGGCCCAGGCACGCACTCGCATTGTTCAAGTGGTGATGTCCGTGGGTACGGTGGGCAAGTGACTCAACCGGAAGTAGCAGTCTTCATGGGCGTGGTCTTCTTATAAGTTATTTCCTAGAATCCACCTTTTCCACGATTTCAATGGACAGTCATATCAATTATTGTTTCAGCTTAACTTGGAGTTAACGGTTAAATATATTTTTGAAATTATTTAATTTTGACTTAAACGAAAAATCATAGGCGTTTCTTTTGCCCGCTATATATAGTGTAATTGATTGAACGCTACACAATATCGGATTGTACCTGCGGTCTGATATCGACACACACGTTAATGAACACCTTCAAATAACTAATTTGATTATTGTCGCTTTAACAAATAAACCATTTATCACCCTGACGTGATTTTTGTGAAATAAAACCCCAGGCATCACAATAAACCCAAGTTAAAGAGAACGGAGACTAAACATACACGCTCGCGTGTCCAGTTAGGCGAGTCATTAACTATCACATCATACCTGGATAGCGCTCCATTAATCATTACCTGTCGATTTTATGTAGATTTCATTGTGGAATCGGTAACGATGACGGGCTGTCATTATTGATATGATATTAATATCTCTAAAGTCACACGATCCATCGTAATAAGGCTTTAGAATTAAGCTGTTAGTCACAACCGCAATTTGATTGTCTATATCAATAAACTTGATTTTTGTGTAATAGATCGTTGACAGCTCGGTTATGTAGAATGTTGATCGTGAAAGGATATTTATTCTTTCTGGTAATTGTTTACCTGTTTTGATTTCCATTTTCAAATTGACTACATTTCATGCCAATTTTCGAATTTCCTGGCGACTCCGTTTCATGACAATAGTTCGTGCAAACAACGAATATATATCGATTTCAATAGCTTTAGATTTTAGGGCTTAAATTGGGTTTCTGTGACATTAACATGTGACGATTATTGAATGTGTTATATAGCCTTGAGAAATTTAACGTTACACCTGCAATCTAAATATGGATTGACATTTCAACAAATGCTCATTGCAATTGCAACCAATCGTGGTCATCTGATATTCAAAGTGAAACTCATTATCTAAATATAAATATAATCTAATAAGTATACATCGCAACGTATTGAGGCGGATAGTGTTACGTACAAAAATTAAATGTTAAACTCTATAAATGTTAGAAGTGAATGTTTTCACTAACGTGATGTACATTGCACATTATCGTTTAATGTGAGAATGGTTTGTAGGGCTGTTCAAGTTATGATATGTCTAATATATCATCAAACAAAGATAAAGTAAAAATGTGAACACGAACTTTCTGTAAACATGAGGTGATATGAGGTGGATTTGATTTTAAGAACTCAGACAACAATTTTGTTTCCTTTAAAGATTAACAAATATCATATGAGGTTTACAATTTTCGATCTTCTATATTTTTTAACATTTATGGGAACGGAATTGTTACTACAAGCTTGAATATTTTAAGTACGTAACTGGGCCATGTTCAAGAGAAGTTTAAAAGTAATCGCTCAAGTAGCGATTACTTTTAAACCTCTCTTGAACGCGATTGCTCAATGTAGCGCTATGTAGCAAGGCGAGCAAACCTAGAGGAATAGCACCATGTCGTTCAGGAGAGAATGCACTACATTGAGCGCTACATTGAGCGATCAATGAGCGATTATAAGCGCTCACTGCTATGGAAGGGAGCCCTGGTAATGTAATGTACATTTTCTGTTAAAGATACAGCCATTGTGTTTCAAAACATTTCATTTGGCTGAAATTCGTGCTAACATACGATATGTGCTGATATCAGTTCAAATAATTTCACTCAACTTGCATATTAATCCCCAATAGCCAAATATCATAATTACTTGTTTGTAATTAAAATTGAGCAACATCATTTTACACGTACAGAAACCGAACTATACGTCCCATTTACATACACAATAGTTATAATTCAACCCTATCAACCCGAAGTAATCTGTTTGTGTGGTGAAAATAAGTTTCCAAAATTATGTTTGACCAATTGACGCGCGCCACACGCGGTGCATTGTCCGGTTTTCGATAAAAAAAATCGACACTTTTACCTTTATATCGTCACTATACTAAATTGACTATCATCAAAATGGCAATTTTCGGTAACAGTTAGTACTTCTCGAAAGATTACCATCATTTATAACGTTTGGCATATGTCGCCCACAACAATACAATGGATGTACCTTTAATATGTGTACGGCAATGCGGTTTGGTAAGCTAACTATCTGGGCTCCGTTCAAGCGAGCGCTTATAATTGCTCATTGAACGCTCAATGTAGCGCTCAAGTAGCGGTCATTCTCTCCTGTACGACACGGTGCAATTCCTCGATGTTTGCTCGCCTTCCTATGTAGCGCTACATTGAGCAATTGCGTTCGAGAGAGGTTTAAAAGTAATCGCTATTTGAGCGATTACTTTGAAACCTCTCTTGAACATGGCCCAGGCAATGCTATCTGTCAATAGACGTATCACTATGTTTGTATACTGACATTCCAAAATTAGGTTCTTTTGTCGTCTTCAACAATATATTAATTTCTACGTGTCTTCAAGTAACTTGTACGTAAGATTGGAATCTGTTTTTAATTTTAATTTTAATTTTGACTTGAATTTTTTTCAATGAAAGATATTGACATGAATATGTTATTTAGTGGGGCGGATAACAGAAAAATCGTGCAAAATGTGATATAAGCACCTAACTTGATATGATGGTTACCAAAGGTGTACTGAATAAATTTGTCCGAAGGGCCACGTGAAAATCCAAGATGGCCGCCATTTTTCAAGATGGCCGCCAAAAAGCTCTTGTGAAGTCATTTTCCCCGTATAAATGTAAGTTATTGACGGATTTTAGTTTAGATATTACCTCCCTTTGTTGTATCTTCCGATGCTAGAAGAAATAAATTTCATTCTAATTTGTACCTCAAACGAAAGAAATTATATTTATTTCCAAATGTTTATATTTGTACTAACACTATGTTACCATGTAAGTATTTTATACCAAGGTGCGACCTCTGCGTACTTGTCACACTAGTTCCTTTGTACTTGTATATATAACTTGTCAGACATTGCCCGCAAACAGCTGTGCATGCTGGAAGTCGTTCCGAAAAGAAACCTAAGGCCACAAGCAACCACTCTCATCGACATCTGTATGGATTTGTGTCGTATTAACACGCATATAAACCATTATCTTACACATTTCTGCTAGAAAAGAATTTAGCTATAAACACCGGAAATCGCCCAAAGGACATGCGGATTCAGACCGGTTTATTCGTATAATAACTTAATCAAATTAATATATTTGTTTAATACGATGTAGGTTTGTTAATAATTATCAGAAAAATATGGAAATTGTATCTGTAGTTGATAGGACTACCTATATTTTGGTAAATATTTCAGAACCAATCGACACACAATAGTTTCATGAAAATTAACACGTACTCTCTTAAGTCTATTGTGTTAAATGATCGACTTCCAGTGCGTCATCCATTCCCGACCCCCCCCCCCCCCCCCCCCCCCCCCCCCCCTCTCCCAAGTCTCTCCCCTCTCAAATCTCAACGACTTGACCCAGGTCGACACAATAGATTCATGAAAATTATTTTCGCAACAGCTGATTAACACGTACTCTCTTAAGTCTATAGTGTTAAATGATCCACAGGGGCTTGTATTGTCGAAAAAAGCGATTACAAAGAATATGAAGTCGACGATCCAGCCCCATATACTAAAAATTTGTATAGTATATGGGGTTGGATCGTCGACTTCATTTTCTTTGTAATCACTTGTTTCGACAATACAAGCCCCTGTGAAATGATCGACATCCAATGGGTCATCTATTCCCCAAGTCTCTCCCCTACCAAGTCTCAACGACTTGACCCAGATGTACCTGAACATGCACTCATAGAGACGATTTATTAATTGTATATTTGGTATACGGGGTCAATACTCGATTCCTGGGCACTGCAATCTAACACGTTGATAAAGTCAGTGAAATATAGTTCGTTGCAGTTAGCTGAAATTAAAGGACAGAAATAATTACATATCTTGCTTCTACCTCATGTATTTTCCCACAAATGTCAATATTCTCGTACCAGTTGCATGCGTCGCGTACTTTATAACTGACAGCGAAGAGTTGAATGATAGTGGGACCGAGCATAATCTACCAGGTTAACAAAGCAAATTTCATTCAGATAACGTTTCACTACTTTGTGATATTTGCATTATTAGAATTTTGATATTTTGGTGTCCAAGATCAAGTATTCCGATCAAGAGGTCCGCGGTTCGAATCCCGCCAGGGGCACGACAACTTTGTCTGCAGTAGAGAACTGTTCTACACGCAGTAAGGTTTGGGTGCAATGCTACACTGAATTTCAGCGTAGTACCACCCATGGTTCGCTAGTTCCAGTCCTTGCTCGCAGGTTTCACCGCAATACATAACCACATGGTGTTGCGGACTTTCTCCCAGCCATAAGACTAGCAGCCGTGATATAAGTGAAATACTCTTGAAAGCTGCGTTAAACCCCAACTCACCTCACCTCAAGTATTGTTACACTGAAAAATGAAAGTCAATAGTGGTTGTTGTAATGTGAGTAATTCCATTCTTTCAAATGAACTGATGAACCTTTAATACGTGCCTCTTAACAAAAGTCTCTAGTTACAACAGTATGAACCGTCAGCATCAGAATTTCTCGAAAAAAAAACAAATTTGTAAAATAAAAAGGTGCTTACTGACAAAATCCGGTCTGTATTGCTGTAATGGCACCTCTGAATCATAAAGAAGTGTTTGATTGAGAATTGAACACAAACAGATCTCAGATTTATTTCACAATCGTACATTGCCACAGCATCAAATTTGAATTTTTTATACATGTAGGGGTGCAACACTAATTGTACTTTGTATATAAAATATGTAATTTATAGAAATAGAATATGCAGTATACATACAGTCTTATCTGGAGAAAAAAGGCACTATTCAAAAGGCGATTTTAAATCTTTTTCAAAATTGGATATGGATTTCTATTAGCTAAAGTGTATATCATGAACTATGATATATATATTGCATGTTTTGGGAGGCCGAATACAGTAGCCGTTTGAGAGAAGGGGTCGGAGAGAATAGAGATTATTCTGTAGCATGTGTACAAATATTTGTCAAACTTTTTATGATTTAATTTTTTTAGTTATAATGTATATTATAAACTTTATATGTTGTTTTTGTAGACACCGCGTGAGTAATTTCAGGTGTATGTAGCTAAATTTATTTCAAGAAGAAATGAGTCAGAAATTGCTTTTTAGAATATCTTTGGCCTATAGAGAAAACAAGGCAAATATACAAACGCCACTGTTTCTCAGATTGATGTTTGCGATCCTCCTGAAAATTATTTTTCATGATATACATATAACTGAAAACGGTAAATCAAAGTTGTATACAAGTTTATCATTGCAATGGATAGCCATCTACTGTAACGCCACTGTTTCTCAGATTGATGTTTGCGATCCCCGTAAAAACTAATTTTCATGATATTATACATATAACTGAAAACGGTAAATCAAAATTTTATACAAGTTTATCATTGCAATGGATAGCCATCTACTGTAACGCCACTGTTTCTCAGATTGATGTTTGCGATCCTCCTGAAAACTAATTTTCATGATATTATACATATAACTGAAAACGGTAAATCAAAATTTTATACAAGTTTATCATTGCAATGGATAGCCATCTACTGTAACGCCACTGTTTCTCAGATTGATGTTTGCGATCCTCCTGAAAACTAATTTTCATGATATTATACATATAACTGAAAACGGTAAATCAAAATTGTATACAAGTTTATCATTGCAATGGATAGCCATCTACTGTAACGCCACTGTTTCTCAGATTGATGTTTGCGATCCTCCTGAAAACTAATTTTCATGATATTATACATATAACTGAAAACGGTAAATCAAAATTTTATACAAGTTTATCATTGCAATGGATAGCCATCTACTGTAACGCCACTGTTTCTCAGATTGATGTTTGCGATCCTCCTGAAAACTAATTTTCATGATATTATATACATATAACTGAAAACGGTATATCAAAATTTTATACAAGTTTATCATTGCAATGGATAGCCATCTACTGTAACGCCACTGTTTCTCAGATTGATGTTTGCGATCCCCGTAAAAACTATTTTTCAAGATATACATATATGAAAACTGTAAATCAACATTTAATACAGATTTATCATTGTAATGGAATAGACATCTACTCTAACGCCACTGTTTCCCCGACTATATATACTGTATGCGGTCTCTACAAAAATACATTATATAATATAATACTTTATCATATACATTTAAGCTTAAAAATCAAATTTAAAAAAATACTGTTAATTTCCCTCTTCTCTCTATCATCACTGTAAATCAAAGTCTTATAAACATTATCATTGCGGTAGAATAGACATCTACTCTCTAACACTACATTCTCAGATTACTGTATGATCTCTACACTATACATTGTTCTTTTCCCTCCAACATCACTGATTCTCTGGCTTCAGTAAGCAACCCTTCAAAATAGTGTTTTATGCACATACACACGTAAAACTAAACCTGTAAATCAAAGTCTTACAAACATGTATTATTGCATTCTCAGATTACTGTATGATCTCTACACTATACATTGTCTCTTTCCCTCCAACATCACTGTTTCTCTGGCTACAGTATGTATCCCTTCAAAAAAATGTTTCATGTTCATACACACGTAAAACTAAAACTGTAAATCAAAGTCTTATAAACATGTATTATTGCATTCTCAGATTACAATATGGATCTCTACACTATACATTGTCCTTTTCCCTCCAACATCACTGTTTCTCTGGCTACAGTATGCAACCCTTCATACAAATATTTCATGTTCATACAACCGTAAAACTAAAACTGTAAATCAAAGTCTTACAAACATGTATTATTGCATTCTCCGATTACTGTATGATCTCTACTATACATTGTCCTTTTTCCTCCAACATCACTGTTTCTCTGGTTACAGTATGCAACCCTTCAAAATAGTGTTTCATTTTCATACACACGTAAAACTAAAACTGTAAATCAAAGTCTTATAAACATTATTATTGCAGTAGAATACGACAATAGTCCTTCTATTCTCCAACGCCACTGTTTCTCGAGCTACTGCACGCTACCCCTTCCGTTTATCGATCAACTACTATGTATAGAAAACGACGTCACCCTCCTCGAGTCACCTCACGTCACTATTGGTGTCCTTGCTAAACTGTGTTTGCAAACACTTACCAATTATAGATAAGCAGATTTATACCCGCATTGGTGCACGCATGCACGCTTAGTCTGTAGCGGATTTGGTTGTCATGCATGACTTCGTGTTTTGATTCGCGTAAGATAATAAATTATGAGCATGACGCATCTTTCTAAAATTATGGTATGATTTCATATGCAAATAAAAGGTGCATGGTCTGTTTTACGATGTTTTTGGTCCTTGAAATTAACACAAGGACATACACCCTCTGTGCAAATAACATATATAATTTAAGTGCATGTCCTAGTGCATGATATATGATCATGATAATGTATAATTTTACCATATTTTTTATAGTGTGTTATTTGCAAGATCAGAGAGATTGATAAAAAATAATATTTCCATGCTCAAAATAACGGAAAGAGAACATATTCATAAATGCCGTGTCTGTTCACAATAAAGAACTTGTTATCCAGAAATCTTGCCGTTTTTATTCATCTCAATCTAAATGTCTACAAACACTCGAATGATATGTAACTATAAGAATGAACCAATTACAATACATTCATAACATCTAATTATTGCATTTGGATAATGTAATGTTCGATAGAAATCAGTTTCAAGTTGACAACCGACTCAGTATACGCGAAATTTATGCTTTGAAGTTGTTTTGCTTTAAGAAAGTGAGAACAGGAAGAATTCCTGGAAAACAACTCATTTAACATACTACGGTGGTACGTGGTCCTGTGCATAGCTCAGTTGACCGCTATCAATGAAGTTCAGCAACAATGGGCTACGCTAGAACATGCATTTTAACTAAATGCAGCAAAGCTTAAATTCGACAGTGATGGGAACGTGTGCGATTTATCACCAGCTGCGGGGCAAGATGGGGTGAATTTAAATTATATTAAAAACAAGAGAAGTATAAATGAAGTTAAAATTACAACCGAGGCAAATTTGCTGAGGTTTAATTAAATTCAAGACGATACCCCTGTTTGTATAAGAATGGCATCGATGATATGCATGATTAAAATACTTTTAATTTGAAACATTTAGGAAAGTATTTCTAGTAACATGAATTACATGGATAGTTCAACATGAAAAATAATAACTCAGGGATTCATAGGGTAACAATAACTCATCAGGGCTCCGTTCCATAACAGCGAGCGCTTATAATCGCTCATTGATTGCTCAATGTAGCGCTCAAGTAGCGCTCAATCTCTCCTGAACGACACGGTGCAAAACCTCAAAGTTCGCTCGCTTTGCTACGTAGCGCTACATTGAGCAATCGCGTTCAAGAGAGGTTTAAAAGTACTCGCTAATTGAGCGATTACTTTGAAACCTCTCTTGAACACGGCCCAGGTAGCCTTGGCGAAGGGTGACACAAAATGTTGTAGTTTGTACAACGAGCCTGGGTAATTCCGTGGGGAGGTATTTGGGGATATGCTATGCCTTTGGACATGTATGCTATTCTTGCAAAATTCGTTCACAAACATTCGATGAAACTCTTATTGGTTATAATGATATCAACGGCACGTTAATATCTACATACTGAAACATAATATGATGTTTTGATGAAGAAAGTCAAATTTTGAAGTTATTTACCGAAGAGGCGAAGAGACAAATTTGAGTACTTATTTACCAACATATGCAAATAACTACCGACATATGTACAAACTACTACCAACGTGTGCACGAAAATATCAACATATGCAAATAACTACTACCAACATATGCACACAAAACTACCAACATATAATAAAACCATTACCAACATATGAGCAAAGAACTACCAACATATGGATAAATGTCAACACAAATATGCACATACTACTACCAACATATGCACTAACTGCACAAATGACTAACAAACTTGCATAAACCACTATCATAATATTCACAAACTACTACCAACATATGCACACACAAGTAACAACATGTGAACAAATTGCACAAATGACTACCAACATATATTCACAAACTACTACCAACATATGCACACACAAGTAACAACATGTGAACAAATTGCACAAATGGCTACCAACATATGCACAAACTGCACAAATGGCTAACAAAAATGCACAAACATATGCACAAATGGCTACCAACATATGCACAAACGGCTGCCAATTTGCAACATGTGCACACACGACGACTTCACCAACATGTGCACACACGACGACTTCACCAACATGTGCATGCACGACGACTTCACAAACATGTGCACACACGACGACTTCACCAACATGTGCACACACGACGACTTCACCAACATGTGCACAAACGACTACTTCACCAACATGTGCACACACGACAACTTCACCAACATATGCACACACGACTACTTCACCAAAATGTGCACACACGACGACTTCACCAACATGTGCACACACGACAACTTCACCAACATGTGCACACACGACTACTACACCAACATTTGCACAAACGACGACTTCACCAACATGTGCACAAACGACTTCTACACCAACATATGCACACACGACTACTACACCAACATGTGCACACACGACTACTACACCAACATGTGCCCACACGACAACTTCACCAACATGTGCCCACACGACAACTTCACCAACATGTGCACACACGACTACTTCACCAAAATGTGCACACACGACGACTTCACCAACATGTGCCCACACGACAACTTCACCAACATGTGCCCACACGACAACTTCACCAACATATGCACACACGACTACTTCACCAAAATGTGCACACACGACGACTTCACCAACATGTGCCCACACGACAACTTCACCAACATTTGCACAAACGACGACTTCACCAACATGTGCACAAACGACTTCTACACCAACATGTGCACACACGACTACTACACCAACATGTGCACACACGACTACTACACCAACATGTGCACACACAACTACTACACCAACATGTGCACACACGACTACTACAACAACATGTGCACACACGACTACTACAACATGTGCACAAACGACTACTACACCAACATGTGCACACACGACTACTACAACAACATGTGCACACACGACTACTACACCAACATGTGCACACACGACTACTACACCAACACGTGCCCACACGACCACTGCACCAACATGTGCACAAACGACTTGTATGTACAACATGTTTTGAAACTATCATCAACAACTGCACGTACACCTTTAATCCACATATGCCTAAATTACTACGAGACTAAGCTCTAGTATTGCCTCTTGCAGTAAAATGACATCATTTTGACACCCAATCCGCTAGGAAATACATCGCGTCAACACGTTGTTGATTTGGGACGCTGAACCGGCGAGGTCTGGCCAGGTGTCTGCCAATCAGCTTCAACCGGTATAAACTGGTTTGGTGACGTAGGGACGAGATTTGACCTTGTGGCGAGACTGACTTTAAAACACGCTAAGGTGACTCTTGCAAATATAAGGGCGTTCAGGGTTCAGCATTTTATCTGAAGCGATGACATCATATAAACATGGGTTAACATGTTTAATTTAAATGTGTATTTAAAGACATTATTTATTGATGTTCATACCATATGCAATCATTTCTTTACAACCCACTAGCGAACACAGATACAACATGTATATATTCTAAATGAAATTATTGAAGTCATTTGTACTCTGGACAAAATATTTATGATGACATCATTTACAGGAGGGTCTTGGGGGTTATTTTGATGTATATTGTGTAAACTAGTGATATTTTTAATTTAGTTTTCTATCTTTATATTTGCATTAATTTAATCTTGTTTATTTCTTAAAATGCATTAGCTGCGAAACTATGTTTATTATATAGAACATTGAGACTTTTGACTACGTGATGCAATCACGTTTTATTGATTTTTTAAATATATATTTTCCTGTACAAATTGATCTGGAGTTCTCCTCCAGGATTGTACAAGTCATAAGACCTGTCATATAATTTTCTATTACCAATCTGTCATTGTGACATGACCAATGAAGAATATAATGTGATAAGAATGTAAATAAACAGAATTCACTATATCCGATACAAATAATGCAATACATACATGAACATTTACCATGGTTGTAAATGTCACCGAAGGAGTGTCAATCAAAGACGTATTTAATTCAGACAATTTGCTTTGCAGTAGAAACGCTTCATTGTCAAATGCCTTAGTTGCTTGTTTCCATCAATACAATATGGACATGTCCATGCCGTGATTGACAGCTGCTATGGACACTACCTGAAGATCGTGAATCTCGTGCAACTCCAGCGAGCTGGCCGTCACCGCGCATGTGGGTCAAGTGAAACTGATTACCCCTGCGTTTTGACAGTCAATATGTTTTTATTTGTACGTCAAGTACAGTTCTTAATCTGTACTTAGTACCCGCATAAGCCGTTATCAGTGAAAAGACATTACATCATTTGTTTACAAACAAGTCTTTAACAGCCTCATTTTCAGCCTGGGTGACATCATGTACAACCAATCGTGATGGTTGATATTTATAGATCCAAACAGAAAGGGGAAGCCCCAACCAGCCGATCTCCGATTTGTCAATTGGGACACACTGACCCAGACTGTGTTTTACCTATGTGGGACTTTATCCGTGTAGTTTATGGTCCTGTTTGCGTCACTAGGGGTTTGGAGTGGAGTGTATTAGAAGTAGTGTTTAGGAGAGATAATATATATAAATGTATCATGCCATGTTTTGATTTGGTTGCTTATAATTTCTTGCAATAAAGTTTTGCATGTAAAATAGACCATAAATGAAAACATGGCGTCGCCAATGTGTAAAGTAGCGTGTGATGTGTGTGGGTCTCCATATATCTACATAACAATATATGTATATATTTATTGGAAATAATATATGCATAAAACATACAAGGTTTAAATGTCTCAATGTTAAAGTGTTTATATATAAGTGTTTCACAGCTTCAATGCTTCAATGTGGTTAATGCTTCAATGTTTCAATATGATCAATGTTTCAATCTTTCAATGCTTCTCTGTGGTCAATGCTTCAATGTTTCAATATGATCAATGTTTCAATCTTTCAATGCTTCTCTGTGGTCAATGCTTCAATGTGGTCACTGTTTCACTGCTTCAATGTTTCAATGTGGTCATTGCTTAAAAATTTCAATATGATCAATGTTTCAATCTTTCAATGCTTCATTGTTTCAAATGGATCAATGTTGCAATGAACTGCAGTGCTGTACACCCCATGCATATGGTTGTTAGTTCCAGCCAATGCTTACAGGTTTCACTGCAGTGTCTAGCCACAGTGATACATATAAGGCTTTCTCCCTGTAACCATACCAGTCGCTGTGCCAGTGTACCAGTGACATACTCTTTGCAGAGGCGTTAAACCAGGGCCGTGTTCAAGATAGGTTTCAAAGTAATCGCTCAATGAGCGATTACTTTTAAACCTCTCTTGAACGCGATTGCTCAATGTAGCGCTACGTAGCAAGGCGAGCAAACTTGGAGGAATGCGACTGTGTCATTCAAGAGAGAAGAAGCGCTCATTGAGCGCTACATTGAGCGATCAATGACCGCTATGAAGCGCTTCATTTTGTTGAACCGCATCCTTGGTTCCGTTCCATAACAGTGAGCACTTATAATCGCTCATTGATTGCCCAATGTAGCGCCCAAGTAGCACTCAAGTAGCGCTAATTCTCTCCTGAACGACACTGTGAAAAACCTCAAAGTTCGCTCGCTTTGCTACTTTAGCGCTACATTGAGCAATCGCGTTCAAGAGAGGTTTAAAAGTAATCGCTAATTGAGCGATTACTTTGAAACCTCTCTTGAACACAGCCCTCATCTCCCATAGCAATACAAACACCGGCAGTTACCTCCCGTGTGTATAACCTTAGGCGTGTTCAGGACCGCAAGTACTCGCTTGGCGTGATGCGCGTACGCACGTACGCTCGAATGGCTGCTGGACGGAAACTGGGGTCGCGAGAACTTCCCAATATGTTTTCAGAATATCATCACCATTTTGGAAATAAATAGGTGCCTTGCGCATAGAAAACCACAAAATTTCAATTGAGGGGGTAAAAAGAGAAAGAAAAATGAGGTAATCAAACTTTGTGACATGCGAGTCCGTCTTGGATCGCGTATACTCGCTTGACGAGACTGCTCCAAAGTGTTCACGCGTGTATTCGCGAATACTCACGAGTACTCGCGATCCTGGCCACGCCGCTGAACACGCCTCTGTGTTTTTCCTGAGATTATGAACTCCACATCACTCATGCATCGTCTGACGTAGATTCACGTGCAGGAGAGACGCGAGTACATGCGCGTGACTAAATTTAAGTCGAAATAATTGACTTTCAGATGTCAACATAATGTGACATTTTATAAACGAGAACTGACGTCAATCTATTGTTGCTATCAAGAGATTAAATTAAGATGGTGTGGACATAGAATGTGCTCTGAACTCACGTGTTGATGTGAATTGTCTCGTATTTCTGCTTCTTTCATTAAACGCGAATTGTTCTGTGACGCAAGGCAATAACGTGAATTCATTTTGTTGTTTATTATATCTATTTAGGGATTTTAGTTCAACATATAAAGGTTATGCAACGATATACGAGAAAGAGTTAGATTTCGTCAAACCTCAATATAGCGACAAAAGTAGCGTTTTGCACATTTTCCTCAAATTTTCAAATCCGGAAGAAATTTTTCATTCCTTGTCGAAATTAAAGGCTCACTCTTAATGTATGTTATTGAGTGAATAACCAGGCAATATCCATTGTATTTGCTCAACTTTTAACTAATCAATTGCCTGGATAAATTTCTTGATATCGTTGATAATCATTTTAGCTGTTGCATTCTTCGCGTGCTCCTTGAATGTCTTTTATTGCTCAAAAAACGTGTAGAAACGTGCTTGCTCCTTGAAATAAGATTTATTTTGAGATCTGTCAAAGAAGTTGGAGAATTCTAAGTTGTACCGCAATGAGGCTGTTCATATATTTGAGGGGCGGGATAGCGCAGTGGTTAGCGCGCTCGGCTTCGGGTAAAAAGGTCCGGAGCTCGAATCCCATCAGAGCTCGGCAACTGTCTGCAGTAGAGAACTGTTATACACGTAATAAGGTTTTGGTACAATGCTACACTGAATTTCAGCGCAGTACCACCCATGGTTCGCTAGTTCCAGTCGATGCTCGCAGGTTTCACAGCAATGTATACAGTCGCCATGGCGTTGCGGGCTTTCTCCCTGTAATAATACTAGCAGCCGCGATGTAAGTGATATACTCTTGAAAGCGGCATTAAACCCTAACTCAATTAAGTTCACCTCATTCATTTGATTGTTTAAAAAAAAAATTGTTTTCGGTGTCTTTAATGAAACATATTTTATTTGCTGTAACATAAGGAAATATGCAATATGACGATGTTTATTAATTACGCTTGTTCGTTATCTATGGTTTGATTCAAGACATGTATTTGATGTAGTATTACCAAGTACAGTTAATGCTCTTGTCCTTCATAATCAGGGCCTACTTTCACTAAGCACTAAGATATCCTTAGTTGAAAGTCAAAGAGTTAAGCTTAGCCTTAGATAGGATTGCTTTGTTAAAGGGGGTCTAGTTTGATATCAGTTGTGTGATGCAATAACATTTTTAAACAATATGTTTATTAAAGGCGCTGTAGCACGTTTTTCTTACTGAAATAAAGTGATCTCATGAAATGGTAATAACTATTACTAATTGCTAAATAATACCCCTGAATCCATCAAAAGAGTTCTAAAACGAATGTACATTGTTCGGTTAAGTCATGCGAGTCAATTTCCCTTCAGGTGGCCATTTTAAGGTGTTCACGTTAAAATGGCCGCTCGAAGGTAGTGTTCTGACTGATGAAGCGATACCTAAACACTCAAAGTAGAGTTTTAAATATGGTACAATGATAGAATGGTCAACTATCTTGCTGTCTGAACTCTGCAATTCGCGTAAAACCTACAGATATTTCTCTCAGACTGAAGAGTTCCACACCCCACATCTGCGCTACGAGTGTGAAAATATGTTCTACGTTATGCCGGTACATTGTTGATCAGTATAAGAGAATAGTTGCTACATGTTCTATCAATATATATGTTTAAATATTAAAAAGTTATAACATTAAGCATGTTTCTCTCTTGAATCACGAAATCAATAGACCGATTGGCTCTGTAGCTCATCAAAAATTGAATGACTGAGTATCTAAGATTGAAGATCTATACAATAAAGCCATTGGCTCTGTAGATAAGCCTTTTGCAGGCTTTATAGTGTAAGGTAGTTTATCATATGAACCAATTGATGACTATTAGGCTATGACAAACAGACCACTAACTGCTTATTCAAAGTGTACCAACTGCGTGATAGGAGGTTCATTAAATTACTAGTAAATGCAGTTAAAAAGCTGTTAAAGGATGACTCGCGTTTAGTAATTTAAAGGCACAAACATGCACACCTTTGATTTCAAAACACAAAATGAATAACATGTTTGAATGAATTACATTAGTGTGCAGCTTTTAAATACACCTTCTTCTAGTCAATTTTTAAAGGGGCAGTAGCACGTTTTTTGCGAATTTTATTTTTTCAAATTTCCTATTTATAATGATAGCTTATGTCATTTACATGTACTTTAGAGGGTAAAACATCTTATTACACAAACCAATTATTCGTAGTGGCAATAACGGTGTATAAAGCAAAAATTGCATGGCGGCCATTTTATTGTGAACACATTTTATTATTTTGAATGACAAAAACGATACCCATGGCTTTACGGAACCATGTACACTCGTTTTTAACTTGATTTTCCGAAGAGAGAAGGGTGTTTTAATATTGGTGACATTATTTTTTAAATATACATTTCATCGACTTATTTCAGTGAAAAAACGTGCTACTGCCCCTTTAATACCCACTCTCTTGGTTCTCTGCGATCTGACACACAAAATCTCCTCCAGACACCGCAATGGGTCGAACCTCAAAGTTTTTACAAATTCTATCACTGTTCTCTCGATTGCTCTGCCTATTGACATGAGAACTGCCATCTTTGACCTGTTTCAAAGCAAATTTAAAGACACGTCCCTTCAAAAACATTACCCAGAGTGAAATTGAATTTGTCATCATTGACTTATTATGGCCTGTGAATAAGGCGCTATATAAATACTCAGACATGTATTAAATATACATGGCTTACCGAAGATATAAACTCACGGGCAAAAGAAACTATACCAACATTGTTTTGTTGTTATCAACATTATCAGATATGTCACATAAATAATGTGATACTCGTTTTAAAGACAATTTAACTGACCATGTTTTGATCGAAATTTTGAAAAAGTTGCACGTACGGTTAATGCAGTAGAATACAATGAATGGCACTGGGGGTAAATGTCAATTTGCAATAATAAACAAATCATTTTAGAGCCTACAGAGAACGGTTTTATTCAGAAAGGGAACACTAGAAAACTGTCAATATCTGGTATGGCCTCCGTTGCTTTGAATAAGGCCTGCACACGTCGACACACAGAATTTGCAAGGAGCCTGATGACGTCATTAGGGATGGCTTGCCATTCTTCCATAAGTGCCTGGGTACGTTTGCCGATTTGATGGAGGTGGATTTCTCTGCCTTATTTGCCTGTTGAAAGGATCACACAAGTGTTTAATCGGTGATAAATCTGATGATCACTCTTGGCATTGCAAAATGTTGACGTTGTTTAACGTTAGGAAGTCTCTAGGTACCCTGGCTATGTGGGGGTTAGCAATGTCTTGTTGGAGGGTTACTCTTGGACTTTTCAGGAGGTAAGGGAGGACTATAGGACGTAAAACGGTGTCGATGTAGCCTTTGGCATTCTTATAACGGTCAAAGACAACCAGTTCTGTTGTGTGGTCCCTTGACGCTACCGCCGCCGAATGGCACAGCGTCCTGGACACAACACGGGGCCATTCTCTCTCCTCTCCGACGATAAACACGCACTCGGCCATCAGCTTTGTGTAGCTGGAACCTGCTTTCGTCTGTAAACAAAATTCTTTGCCAGTTCCTGTTCTGCCACCGCTGTACCATTCTTGCCCATTGGTGACGTTAACGTCGGTCACGTTGGTTACTTCGGCTTAGAATCATCCGGCGAAAGGGCCGTTACGCTCGAATGCCATGTTCACGAAGATATCTGACCACTGTCTTTCTGCTGATAACACGGCGTAACGCTATTGCTGCTGATGACGTCACTGTGACGAAATGATTGCGTAGGTGAATCTCACGGATGTAGTGGTCATCGTTTGAGCTTGTGACCCTGGATCTTCCACTTCTTGGCCGGTCTTGGGTCCCACCTGTCTGTGCCATTCGTGTCGGCAGTTTACTTATCGTAGTGCGAGTGCAGTTGAAGATACGAGCAACGTGGTCGTGACGTGCTCCCAACTGCAACACACCAATCGCTCTCTCTCGTCCCTCTGTGGTAAGTTTCGGATTGTCATTTGTTGTGTTCGTTACGACTGAGGTCCAAAGCATGCAGATTCGTGGTTTTTATACAGTTTGGTACCATATAAACGTGACGCACGTGCATACCATTTTGCTCGAAAAACGTGTGACAAAGTCCATATAGTTGTTGTGACATAGTTTGATAATAAAAAATCGATTTGAAAAACTAGTTTCAACTTTTGAAAACATAAAATATTTTGGTATAGTTTCTTTTGCCCCTGAGTTTATTTACTTCTATCAACAAATGTTTAAAATTTAGGACAAATAATCCTAACTTCCCGATTGAAACCGGACGCTGGCAAAAAATCCAAAACATGAACGTTTATGTAAGTTATGTAATTCACCAGCTATAGGAGACGAGTTTCACTATCCCTTTCGATGTGAAGCTCTTCTCCAACAACGTATCAAGTATATATCCCAGACCATTTTATGAAATGTTCTAACCTTTTAGCAATGAAACAATTATTGACCACAAAAAAAATTTAAGTATATAAAACAGTTGTCATTATTTATAAACCATGTCCTGAAGATTACTAAAACTCTTAGTTGGTATTTGTACATTGCACATATTTATTGCTCTACTTGTAATTTGTATCTGCATGACATGTTTATATGCATATGCCATCGTGATTAATTTACTCTGTATATAAATGTGAATGTATTATGCTCATGTACCACCGATGGTGGAATTGAGTTAATACAAACCTTGAACAACCTTGATATATTTGATCCAAAATCATTCTTCGTTTCCTTTGATATACATCTTTGAAGAAAATTTCCGTATGGTTGACGTTTGTGATAAGTAACCATTAGTTTGACACTCTGAACAAGTATTTATTCTGAAAATATTAACATGTTATTAAATATTAAAAGGAAACATATGAGAAATGAGATTTTTCAGATAACAGAGGCTCCTTATCAATATTTGCATTTTGATAGCATGTTAATATTTTCAGAATACATACTTTTTCAGAGAGTCAAACTTGTTCGCATGCACCCTTATATATACATACTATGTAAATTTACACATGTATGCACATTTTACACACTTATGCAAATCGTGTCATGCGAATGCAATTGCACACTTGAGTAATTTTGCACTAGGAGTTAATTTACATCCAGGGAAGGGATGGTGCAAATGCAAATTTACATATTACACCGTGTGCTTCTTTGGGTCCGATTATCGGTATGTGTTCATCTATTGATCCTGCTCAATTGGGAAAGTTCCATCTCCTTTCATAGCCTTGAATAATCACATCAAGTTCTTCATCAGAAGGAAAGAGAACATACGTGTACATCAAATGTTCAGTTAGAACTTCACAAATCTCGTGAAAACAATCAAAGACTGTTGTCTTTCCAACCCCAAACAGATTCGCCATGGTCCGTATTCGGCTGTAGACGTTAGCTGGTATATGGTGATACCGACCTTCTTCTCCAGTGTTAATGGTTCACGGACCCTCTTCTCTCTACAACCAGCAATTTATTTGATCTGGGAGCAAAGTGTACTGAACACCTTCTTGTGCATTCGAAAATTCATCATCATGGGTATCACTCCCATTGCTATAAATCTCTTCCCACCAAGTTGGATTTCTGTGCACTTTCCATATTGTTTTTTCATTATAGAGAATACTAGTCAACAACTTATTTGGTATGGACTATTCCTTCGCAAGCGGCGACGATGTGCCAACAGGCTTTCCATTCGATCAGATAGGAACGGAATGAGCGAATAACAAAATTAAAAGAATTATCATTTACCTTTCGACAAATGAGTTTTTACACACCCCTGCTAAACACTCATGCGAACGCATAGTAAATTTGCTGTTACATACATGTGTAAATTTACATATGAGTAATATCGCATACATGTGTATAGGTTGTGCATGCGAACAAAGCGTAAGCGTTCGACCAAGTAATTGATATAGCCTGGTGCAAACTGAATTTGAATTCGACGTCGATTTTATCTTTGACTTGACGCAGAAAACATATACAAAACACATGAAAATGAACGTGATGAACGGATCAATTTGTTGCTACAGCACAATTATTAAATATAGTTCAGACATTTTGAATAAAAGAAAATATTCGTTAATAAGAATCAATCTTTCGTATTTTTATGGAATCTGAGAATTTACATGATACAAACATGATTATCGGAGAATGAATTTCATAACATAAAAAAATACGTCATTTACATGTTCTCTGTTTAGATTGAATTAAGATTAGCAATATCTAAATAACAATGCCTTATAATATGGGGGAAAGTAAGCTGAAAGCATTTCATACAATCTAATAAAGCCTTTATAAGAACCGTAAAAAAGAGATAACTGTGACAAAAATGAATTAATTTTTAAAAAGTTTAATTATAAAATGTCTTTATTCCATTTTTCTCATGTTATTGTGTGGAAATGAGTCACGTCCCACAACTACTCACCTGTAATTACAAGCGGCGTCACATAAAAGAAATATCATTTGTTCTCTTATCAAATACGGTGTCGCCAACTCATACTTTTCTCCGCGCGCCCGTATTGGGCGTAGCGCTGTCAAACCAGATTCAACATTTCTTTGTGATCGTTACGGTTTATAATGCAAACAGGGATCCAGCCCCCAGACTTGCGTTTGTTTCTCCTATACCTGTTTCCCAGAACAAAGCAGTTCGTTTTCACCTGATTCCAGTTGCTTCTCATAGAGATGCTTGGAACATGGAATCGGCTTTGTTGCGTCGATGAGTCACAAGTTAATTGTTTAAGATTCGTCTTTCTTGAAGCATTAATAATAGATGTCAGTGAGAATACACCTTAGTAATTAGGGGCCCGGGGAGACCCTTACACTCTGCACAGGGTCACATGGATCGCATGACACACCGGCACTGCTTGGAGCTACTTGCAACAGTTGATAAAGTACTGCACTATCCAAGATTTATCCATTTTACTAAGCTTGGATTTGATGTTTTTCTTAAGATGCAAAGCTTTTCTTAATCTTATTATCTTAGGTTCTTACATGACTCATACGTCGTGCATAAACCTCATTTTATTTAATTTTTCAAATTTTAAGAACTTTAAAGAATGTTCTCAAGTTTTATTATTTTACTTTATCTTATTATCAACTGTACACATATCCAAATCAATAGAACTAAGTTCCTAATGAACGACAATAAATGAATAAAATAAAACGTGTATACGATGATGTTATGTCAGCCACATAATACACTAAACTGCCAGGCAAAAGAAAGTACTCACCTCAGTTCATTTCGATTAATTAAATATTTAAAAGAAATCAGATGCATTTGACTATGGAACGATACAATAATACTTATCTACAGTAGTTTGAATGAATTAATTGGTGACTGTGGTTGAATTTTAGTTAAAATATATTTGTTAAATGAAGACAGAGGTAAAAAAAATGAATTTACACCAACAGGACCCAAACAATGTTTAAAATGTTGCTATTGTGTGCAGAATCAGGCACTTTTATTAATTTTCACATAGACTATGTCTTACCCAGCTAACAAATCTACGTAGTGATAACGTTGTCACAACGTCAGCTTTACGTTGTCCTTACGTAGATCCTGACGTTGTGACAACGTCAGTTTGTAGACTCCCAAACAGGTTGCTACAACGTTGATTTTCTACGTAATTACTACGTTGTGAGAACGTTGTAACGACGTCTATTTTTACGTTGTCCTTACGTAGATCCTGACGTTGTGACAACGTCAGTTTGTAGACTCCCAAACAGGTTGCTACAACGTTGATTTTCTACGTAATTACTACGTTGTGAGAACGTTGTAACGACGTCTATTTTTACGTTGTCCTTACGTAGATCCTGACGTTGTCACAACGTCAGTTTATAGACTCCCAGAAAGGTTGCCACAACGTTGTGCTGCTACGTAATTACGACGTTGTTAGGACGTTGTAACGACGTCTATTTTTACGTTGTCCCTACGTAGATCCTGACGTTGTCACAACGTCATTCTGTAGACTCCCAGAAAGGTTGCTACAACGTTGTTTTTCTGTGTAATTACGACGTTGTGAGAACGTTTTAACGACGTCTATGTTCACGTTGTCCTAACGTATATCCTGACGTCGTAACAACGTCAATCTGTAGACACCCAGAAAGGTTGCTACAACGTTGTTTTTCTACTTACATACGATGATGTGAGAACACGAAAATGCCGTCTATCTCACGCATTACGACGTTGCTATAACGTCCTTACAGATTCCATTTGTAGACTCCCGAACGTTGTAGCCTACCCAATTCAGACGATGTACATAAACAGTCTATCAACTCATATTGTCAAAAACATTTAGTAACATTTCTTGAAAGTTAACCACCGCTATAAAATAAGTTATAACAAAATATTATGAAATAGGGCTTTCTAATTTTGCCAAATAGTAACATGAATTTTGAGTTGACAGACTGCTTATTATAAGGCATTTCATTTTTAAATGGTAAAATCGTTTGTCAATTGTGATAATGTTCTGCACGGAATGATTGAAAATGCATGACAATATGAAAAGCTATTTTTTCAGTGTTCTTGTCTATAAGTCCGAGAACACAAAGATAACAGAGAGATGAAACTGTGATTATACTTTTAATTTGATTGAACTTAAAAAGTTAGCTTTTTCCTCCGATTAGCTTGTTTCCCTGCCCATTATCTTGTTCCCTTGTCCATTAGCTTGTTTTCTTGCCCATTAGTTTGTTTCCTTGTCCTTGGTTTATTTCTCGGTTCGTGAGCTTGTTTCCTTGTCGGATGCTGCTCTCTGCAAACAAATAATACACATTTGTAAACTTTGCATTTTTAAAACAAAAGAGGTAAGGGAAATCAGTAATATCTTGTAGCAAGCAAAAACACACCAAAAAAACCCACAAAAAACAATATTTGTATACAGTTATATTGCATTAATTAAATTTACGGCGATACCTCATTACAACAATGTAGCACTTATTTAACTAACGTTTGAGGATGATAAATAAACAACAGAGGTTTAATTGAATAATGGGATAACTATGAACGTTACAGGAAGGTATGATCGTGTAAATTATTGCAAAAATAGTAACTACGACAACAAAAGTTACCTGTTGAAATCGAGGCCCGGCATGTTTAGATGGAGCATGTATTAAGCTTTTCGAAACTTCCCCCTCGACATCACTTTCTTTGCAATAATGTTTTTCATGTAGGCTTCTGCAAAATAAATCAACATGTCTTAATGTTAAGACACAAGTATATTGCTTTTTATAATGAAAGTTATTGCTTTAAAAAACAAAAACACACTTAAACCACAAAAACTTAATACATTTAACTAAGGTTATACATTTTTGATGAAATAATTGAATTGAATTGGGGAACAAACAAGCAGAACCGTAATATAATTATTTTTATGAATTGGCAATCACATTAGATATCACTTGTGTGACATGAAACGATATCTACATTTCATATATTGTGTCAATTGAATTGTCAAAAAGCTAATGGGTAATTTTGAGGACATTAAATGTGTAGTTTGGAAATCTTTTGTTTTACCTTTTAAGTAGCCGACATCAGGTGATTCGTCCCCAGTTTCTTCATCACGCGGCGAACACAATCGCCTCCAAACTCGTTAGTAACCGGAGCTATAAACAATACAATAGCAAAATTTGAACTTTTGTCTTCATTCAAAATAGCATGTTATTATAATATGGGTCATAGGTTAATATGATATTAGTAATGATGTATACGATCGTAAGTAATCGTTCAATTACACATTGGACATAGATACTAGCTCAACCAATATTTACATACACCATTAAGTAGAATAACTAAAAAATACCAAGAATTAGGATAACTACCTTTAGTAAAATGAAATATATTTAAAATTCAATAATTAGATAATACACATGTTACTAGGTTATCGGTGCAGCAAAATGGTTATATGAATAATACTATATTTTTTCTGACTTTTAGTGACTTCATCAAGTAAGTTGCATGAGAAAAGTAAATAAGTTGACAAATGCTGAATCATTTTGAAACACATCCCACATTAAATAATAAATGGCAATTATAGTTTGCATGATGTTTACCAAATATATGTACTGGGGATGAAAACACTACCAAGTCACTGTTATAAACATGATTATAATTAATACTGCAATGTATGATTTAAGTGTGTAATGTGCCTATTGTTATAAAAGTTAGAATCCATAAGGTAATATATGGACTAAGAATTCAAATATTACAATATACAAGTAGATTTAAAGATAATCGTTTTTAGCAGACGATGGTGGGGGCTAAATTCATAACACATGTTGATCTAAAAACAAAGGATGGGCCAAAACTAGCTATAGTCATAGAACTGTGTAATTGAGTAACATGTTCGCACTGAACGAATATCTTTACAATTTACAATTTAAAATTGCAAAAAAATCTGAAACCAGTAATGGTATCGATGGCTATTTTGATAACTTTATATGCTAACTAAATTTGGGTGTATCATGTAGCAAAAGAAATGGTTATGTCTACTAACGACTAAGACTGTAGGCGTATCCCATGTTGGTGTTAGTAGATGTCTTATAGCATTCTGAAGTAAAAGAGGAAAAATGTTAAGAGATAGAAGAAGAGGAAATAAGTTCTTACCTAAATGATATCATATACAGCGTCGAAAACGAAAATGATGTTGATCAACTGCACTAGCAGATTTGGCGCCAGTATTGTCTTTCCTCCAAGTGCTGCATGTTTTAGTCACGTGAATACACTGTGATTGGTCTATGGTGACCAGGTTATCCCCCAGCCATCCCGAAGGGCCAGCTGACATGAGGCTGATGAGTGCCACAGATGTGAACCTGTGACCTGACTGTTACTGCATGACCCATTTCTCACGAGTAAACTGGACAGAGCTGTGTTACATTCAAGTACATGAAATACACAAATCTGCACTCTTTACATATGATAAATAAAATATCTGTCAGTTGTTGACAAATAGCGCACTCGATGAGGTAAACATGATATTATGAAATAGCAGATATGACCGCTATTATGTAATGAGTAATGAAATAATGAGATTTTAGTAAACTATAACTTTCTTACCACAGTGAACATATGTGTGATTGACGTGACTCGACGGTATATGGAACTTTATTCGAACTGATATTACATCATTCTAACGATCTATAATTAAAAACTAATATTTAAATCACATTTTGAATTTACATACATATACACTTATTTTTTTAAAAATTCATTAATCAATGTCTGAAAAATCAGAAAAGACATGTGAGGTCCGTTTGGATATCGCGAACAAGATAGATAAGAACAATGGATCTATATTCAAAGCAATCATGTATCAGGTGATATGTCATGTGAAAGGTGTTTACTAAAACCTAAAAACCATCAGAAATATTAATTGAAGGAAGATGACGGCTTGTTGCTTGAAAATGTCCTACTAACATATTACACATATCCGTTTATTGTGTGTAAAGTATTGTTGATTTTCATATATATTGTATTTCACCATCATGTATCTAAATTGTTGCGTTTATTTGGAAATATCTTCAAAGTATAGTCATTCACTGCAACCCAATGTATATTTATGGTGTTGTGAAAATGATCATTTTGTAATGCTGTAATTGAGATCTAACAGAAAGAAACCAACATTTGTATTTACTAAAATTGTCAGTGGAAAGAACAATAAATATTACAACAAAACAAGTCATCATATCCAGTTTAAAAAAACAAACATCACTATCATTGATTGCATTCAAATCAAAATACATATCTTAAAGCCATCACTTAATGAATTCTTTGAATATATATATGCTACTGTTATTACATCATGCTGAAATTCCTGCAGCGAAAATTGATGACGAATTAAATGCATTTAATATTCACCTCGTTATGCAATTAAGATTATACGCTGATTGGTCGTACTTAATATTTCTTTTGAAAAGAACAGTAATTTTGCACTGAAATCACACACATGGATTCAAAGTTATTTTACCTTTCCTATAACAAATTAAAACAATGTTGTGTTTTACACATTATAAAATAGATCTTAGAAACTTTGTTTCACATAAGTGTTTTTGCTGAGATTCATTTTAAGTTCATTTTAATATTAATCATTACATATGCCATGACCAGAATATGTGTTTCAAGTATTTTCTTCAAATATATTAGGATGATAGAAAACTATGGCACCGAAATATAGGATCACAACTAGTTTTGCCATAATCAACTATTTAGTCGTTGTGGGGGTTGGACTAGAGGAAAATGACAAATTAGTTTTTGATGTGTCGTGTAACTATTCTGCCATATATTCCTGACGCATGTGAACGCGTTAATAACGCGAGTTTGCAACAAGCAAGCTATTCCAAACAAATGAGAAACATGATAGATCCACTGGTCTCCAAATAACCATTTAAACATAATGATATAAGATCAGTTCAATGGTAATGATCACTACTTCAATGGTTATGGACAATACCACTTTCGTTCGTTTTGATACCCAACCATTCACAAGGAGGAAAGCAAACTTGTCAAACGCATTTTATGTGTAAATATCATATGGGCAATACAATCATGTTAACATTATAACTTTGCAACGCCATAGCAGTGTTATAGTTGTGCCCTCAGCGATGGAATAGTATTGTCAAGTAATTCACTGATGATCTATATACTATAGTATGTAGATGATATTTGTCTTTCCTTGCCACATACCATGTTTGTTTCAGGGGCGAAGCCACGAGTGAAATGCATACTTTTCTACATCAGAATATCAGATAAACATGGTATTTTGCAAACATAGTACAAGCAGACATTCTATTTATCATATAAGTTTTGTGTTTTATGTTGAAAATGAATGATTGCAATGGTAAATGTACGACTTTGGCAAATACACGTCACTCTGCTGAGTGTCGATAAAGGTTATCATCACTGTAGAAGGTACAAGGTTTGTTTCACTGAGTTTCTCACACCAAATTATATGATAAAGTATTATCACAATTTCGTTTTTATATGTTTGACGTTGAAATATAATTATACCTGTCACAGAAGACATTTTGTATGAGATCTCAATATTTTCCAATTACACATAACGAAGATATTCCTTCGGTATTTGAGGAAACATAACCTATAATAGAATCCATACAAGATTCGTAAGGACACTGATCGTTGTGTGTAGTATTTATACAGATTATTACCCGAGAAAGTATGCTATATTATCATATACTTTACACGACTGGTACGAAACAAGTGGGATTTTAATTGTTTTGTTACAAGGTTACAATGGCAAACGTGATATTTGTGTTTGTGCTCGTATTATAAATGTCAACTCAGTTTGCTCATGTTAACTCAGAGATAATACTAAACCGTGTCATGTTCAATAGCATTTTTATGAAATTGTTGATTTGTATAGAACGAACGATCGAAAGCAAAGAAACACATTTAGCTCGTTTCATATTGTATATTCTGGCATAAAGAAGTAAAGACTGGGTTAAACAATTTCAAAATCATCGACATTATTTCCCTGGACCATTAAATGTGAAAATGACTCCAATTTTGTGATGTCAAAACAACTGACCATATTATGACATCAGACCATGGAAACGGCATTCAAAAGAAAGTTCTTTAAAACAAATTCATAACGAGGGTAATTTCAACATTCTATTCGTGTTCACAGCTTACATACAAGTAACTACAACTCTCAATGTTGCGTAAACTCTAAATATTAAGAAAATTACATAGTTAATAGATTATATTCGCAATGGCATGCTCTAGACAAATTTCGGGATTTCATAATTAATGAACATGGGCCTCTTTTCCTAATCATCAACTAAGCATATATATAAGGAAATATATGGAAATGTATTCACAATATATTATAAATTGACTTATTTTTCTCATTATATATTCTAAGAAAGAACGTTATGATGGTGCGAGGATGTAATGGCCAGCGTTTCTTTACTACGTTTTAGTGACGTGACAAGTACGTTAACTACAACGTCGTCACAACGTTGAGAAATTACGTTAGGGTTTACGTCCTAAATACGTTGCAGTGATGTCGAGATATCATGTTACCAGTATAAAGGCTTTACACGGCGGTTACATTATAAGTACATACTTATGATAAGTACACAATCTACAATGTCACCACAATGTTGAGAAATAACATTACAAGAATAAAGAGTTTATCTATCATGTGGGCTATACAAACTGTTTATTCTCAACCTTGTCTGTATTTGAATAATGATTAATATGCATATATACACATGGAAATAATCAAGCACCCCCGTATTCTAAAGTAAGTGAGAGAGTTACTGTACTTGAATTGAATTAATAACTCTCGATACTAGAAACTTAGGTTTAATGAAAGATTTCTTTGTGCAAATTGTTAGAACTATCATTGACACAATTGCCGTATTCATATATTTTTTCAATACATATTGGATTCAATCTGTTAATAAAGCGCATTTCTTTGATGTAGGCTATTACAGTAAACACTGACCAGATTTCGTCAGTAGGCTATTTTTCTTGAAATTGTATTTTCCAAAATTCGTGATTTTGATAGTTCATAGTGCTTTTAACTAATGACTTCTTTTGACCAGTTGACTTCAAAGAATGAATTGCTCACATTAAAGCAACCATTATTCACTTTAATTTCTCAGAATAACCTAAAAGGTTTTTGGAGGACAAAATACCAACATTCCTATAAATGCAAATAACCAAAAGAAGCCAAACGTTATCTGAATTAAATCATCTTTCTTAAATTGCTAGATTACGATTCATACCGTTCTCTTACTTTTACTGTTAAAAAACGCAGGGGGTGCGACCGCGCTAAACTTTTCCCAGGTGTATATGTTTGATATTATTGACTTACTGTTAAAATGTTATGTTCTGAAATAATTACATGTTTATGACGTTGTGGGGATGTAAGGTTCAACGTTACATTTCTACGTTGTAGTGACGTGATAAGTATGTAAACTACAACATCGTCACAACGTTTGGAATTTACGTAAGATGTTACGTAACAACAACGTCTTAGCGACGTCAAGAAATTACGTTTCCAAAATGAAGGCTCCACCAACCGTTTGGTCTCTAGTAAATATTCATAATGATTCTCGTGTGTATTTAAAGAATGACTGTTGATAGATGTTTGATATATTTTACTAACTTGGTTATTATTTTGTATTCTGAATGAAGTACGTGTTTATGACGTTGTAAGGACGTAAGGCATAACGTAACATTACTGCGTTTTAATGACGTGATAAGTACGTTAACTACAACGTTGTCACAACGTTGAGAAATTACGTTAGGGATTACGTAATTACTACGTCGTAGCAACGTCCAGAAATCACATTACCAGAAAAACAACATTTAACGACTGTTTCGTCTTTACTAACTGTTTATACTGATATATTTGTGTATTTAAAGAACGACTGTGAATAGATGTTTGATATATTTTACTAACTTGGTTATCATTTTGTATTCTGAATGAAGTACGTGTTTATGACGTTGTAAGGACGTAAGGCACAACGTAACATTACTGCGTTTTAATGACGTGATAAGTACGTTAACTACAACGTTGTCACAACGTTGAGAAATTACGTTAGGGATTACGTAATTACTACGTCGTAGCAACGTCCAGAAATCACATTACCAGAAAAACAACATTTAACGACTGTTTCGTCTTTACTAACTGTTTATACTGATATATTTGTGTATTTAAAGAACGACTGTGAATAGATGTTTGATATATTTTACTAACTTGGTTATCATTTTGTATTCTGAATGAAGTACGTGTTTATGACGTTGTAAGGACGTAAGGCACAACGTAACATTACTGCGTTTGAGGGACGTGATAAGTACGTTAACTGCAACGTTGTCACAACGTTGTGAAATTACGTTAGGGCTTACGTAATTACTACGTCGTAGCAACGTCCAGAAATCACATTACCAGAAAAACAACATTTAACGACTGTTTCGTCTTTACTAACTGTTTATACTGATATATTTGTGTATTTAAAGAACGACTGTGAATAGATATTAGATAATTTTATCCTTTTATATTCTGAATGAAGTACGTATTTATGACGTTGTAAGGACGTACGGCTCAACGTTACATAATTACGTTTTAGTGACGGGATAAGTACGTAATCTACAACGTAGTCACAACGTTGGGAATTTACGTTAGGTTTTACGTACTATAAACGTCGCAGCAACGTCAAGAAATTACGTTACCAAAATACGACCTTCCCACAACGTCAGGATTACGTTGTGTGTTAGCTGGGGTCTTATATGTCGAAGAATAGGTGTGTATCGTCAAAAATAATTCTGAAGAAATTAAAAAAAAAAAAAAATTTCAATTAAAAAAAAACTTACATTAAAATTAAAATTAAACAAATTTAAAAAAAACCTATAGAAGTATTCTTCAGATACATCTAGAACAGAGGTAAGGATCGGAAATCTGAAGGGGTTAACCTTTGTGGGAAGAGTATGGATGTGTCTTAAATTATTATTTACAGATTGGTTTATTTTTAAAATATTGTAATTATTATTTACAGGTTATTGTCGGCAGTCCACAAACGCGACGATGAAAGGAAGTGACAACATGGAGTCACATCCGGCCTCTGAATACTTCGACTTCCTCTTCCTGTTTGACAAAGCTTCCGGCAATCCCAGGGTGCATTACTTCATGGTTGACCCCCGTCACCCGACACAAATATTCCCCAAAATGAACGCCATCACCATGAACGTTGTTAAAGGGATCTGTAGTTACCGTGTGGCTGTCTTGAACAATTGTCTTTATGTCCTCGGAGGAAAAAACTGGGACACAGGAAAACACCTTGCCGACGTCCAACGGTACGATCCAGACACAAACACATGGACCAAACTGAGTTCTATGAAGTCCGCTAGGTGTCGCTTCTGTGCTGAAGCTGTCAATGGATTCCTCTATGTTATAGGTAGGGTATTAATTCAACACACTGCTGTCCAACAGAACGCTAGCACGATAAAGTAATTTGTCGTGCAGCACCAAGATAAATGAACTTTATTTAATCTACATGTACATCCCTCTTGGCAAACCAATTCCCGAATCTCTGAATGAATGAGCACGTGCTACCTAGTGAAAAGTACGTACTAGTATAATCTGACCTATATCTTACATACTTTTGATTTAAATATTCTAAAAAAAGTCTGCGCCCATTCTCTCTACAGACCCTGGCAGAATTAGTTAACCGAAATGCGGTCTGATTGCATTCTGATCGCGGTCAAACGCGGTCTGATTGCAGTCTGATCGCGGTCAAACGCGGTCTGTCTGCAGTCTGATCGCGGCCAAGTGCGTTCAGATAGCTATCTGATCGCGATACAGGTACGGTAAAGATATATGTAACTCTCTGTATATATAGGTTTCTTCCCAGTCTGATCGCGCTGATCGCGATAGGTATACCTATAAAGATAAAGCCAACTCTCTGTGTATATATGTATATAGGTTACTCAAGTCATTCCTCCCCAGCCTGATCGCTGTCAACTGCGTTCAGATTGCTATCTGATCGCGGTAGGTACGGTAAAGATATAGCCAACCCTCTCAAGTCATGTCTTCCCATGTTACCTCTATTACAAGTTGACTCATTTCTTACCTAAAATAGCGAAGATATTTTAACCTGAGCGTAACGTGTTTCTCCGAACAGACGCCGGGTGATAAGATGAAGCAGGTTTTTAAAAATACAATTATATGTGACGAAGACGAAGAATTTGGGGCGGGATAGCGCAGTGGTTAGCGCGTTCGGCTTCGGATCAAGAGGTCCGTTGTTCAAATCCCGCCAGGCGCACGGCAACTTTGTTTGCAGTAGAGAACTGTTCTACACGCAGTTAGGTTTGAGTGCAATGCTACACTAAATTTCAGCGTAGTACCACCCAACTCACCTCACCTCACCTCACCTCACCTCACCTCACCTAAAATTTAGTCCATGGATTTTTAGCTCATCAGGCCTGAAAGGCCCGATGGGCTTATGGCATGGCATGGTGTCCGGCGTCCGTCCATCCGTCCATCCGTCCATCCGTCCATCCGTCCATCCGTCCATCCGTCCATCCGTAAACTTTTCGCTTTTTCGACTTCTTCTCCAGAACCAATGATTCCACAGAGCTGAAATTTTATGTGCAGACTCCTTGGCCAATGGGGATTCTAAATTGTAGATTTCGTGACCCCATGACCCCAAATGGGGTCACAGGGGTCACATCCTTAAAAACCTATTTTCATCTTCTTCTTCAGTTCCAAAAGGTCTAGAGAGCTGAAAAGTTGTGTGCAGACTCCTTGGCCACTGGGGATTCTAAATTGTAGATTTCGTAACCCCATGACCCCAAATGGGGTCACAGGGGTCACATCCTTAAAAACCTATTTTCATCTTCTTCTCGAGTTCCAAAAGGTCTAGAGAGCTGAAAAGTTGTGTGCAGACTCCTTGGCCAATGGGGATTCTAAATTGTAGATTTCGTGACCCTGTGACCCCAAATGGGGTCACCGGGGTCACATCCTTAAAAACTTATTTTCATCTTCTTCTCCAGTTCCAAAAGGTCTAGAGAGCTGAAAAGTTGTGTGCAGACTCCTTGGCCAGTGGGGATTCTAAATTGTAGATTCCGTGACCCTGTGACCCCAAATGGGGTCACAGGGGTCACATCCTTAAAAACTTATTTTCATCTTCTTCTCTAGTTCCAAAAGGTCTAGAGAGCTGAAAAGTTGTGTGCAGACTCCTTGGCCAATGGGGATTCTAAATTGTAGATTTCGTGACCCTGTGACCCCAAATGGGGTCACCGGGGTCACATCCTTAAAAACTTATTTTCATCTTCTTCTCCAGTTCCAAAAGGTCTAGAGAGCTGAAAAGTTGTGTGCAGACTCCTTGGCCAGTGGGGATTCTAAATTGTAGATTCCGTGACCCTGTGACCCCAAATGGGGTCACCGGGGTCACATCCTTAAAAACTTATTTTCATCTTCTTCTCCAGTTCCAAAAGGTCTAGAGAGCTGAAAAGTTGTGTGCAGACTCCTTGGCCAATGGGGATTCTAAATTGTAGATTTCGTGACCCCATGACCCCAAATGGGGTTTCATGGGTCACATCCTTAAAAACCTATTTTCAACTTCTTCTTCAGTTCCAAAAGGTCTAGAGAGCTGAATAGTTGTGTGCAGACTCCTTGGCCAGTGGGGATTCTAAATTGTAGATTTCGTGACCCCATGACCCCAAATGGGGTTTCATGGGTCACATCCTTAAAAACCTATTTTCAACTTCTTCTCCAGTTCCAAAAGGTCTAGAGAGCTGAAAAGTTGTGTACAGACTCCTTGGCAAATGGGGATTCTAAATTGTAGATTTCGTGACCCCATGACCCCAAATGGGGTCACAGGGGTCACATCCTTAAAAACCTATTTTCATCTTCTTCTCGCGTTCCAAAAGGTCTAGAGAGCTGAAAAGTTGTGTGCAGACTCCTTGACCAATGGGGATTCTAAATTGTAGATTTCGTGACCCTGTGACCCCAAATGGGGTCACCGGGGTCACATCCTTAAAAACTTATTTTCATCTTCTTCTCCAGTTCCAAAAGGTCTAGAGAGCTGAAAAGTTGTGTGCAGACTCCTTGGCCAGTGGGGATTCTAAATTGTAGATTTCGTGACCCCATGACCCCAAATGGGGTTTCATGGGTCACATCCTTAAAAACCTATTTTCAACTTCTTCTCCAGTTCCAAAAGGTCTAGAGAGCTGAAAAGTTGTGTACAGACTCCTTGGCAAATGGGGATTCTAAATTGTAGATTTCGTGACCCCATGACCCCAAATGGGGTCACCGGAGTCACATCCTTAAAAACCTATTTTCATCTTCTTTTCCAGTTCCAAAAGGTCTAGAGAGCTGAAAAGTTGTGTGCAGACTCCTTGGCCAATGGGGATTCTAAATTGTAGATTTCGTGACCCTGTGACCCCAAATGGGGTCACCGGGGTCACATCCTTAAAAACTTATTTTCATCTTCTTCTCCAGTTTCAAAAGGTCTAGAGAGCTGAAAAGTTGTGTGCAGACTCCTTGGCCAATGGGGATTCTAAATTGTAGATTTCGTGACCCTGTGACCCCAAATGGGGTCACCGGGGTCACATCCTTAAAAACTTATTTTCATCTTCTTCTCCAGTTCCAAAAGGTCTAGAGAGCTGAAAAGTTGTGTGCAGACTCCTTGGCCAATGGGGATTCTAAATTGTAGAGTTCGTGACCCCATGACCCCAAATGGGGTCACAGGGGTCACATCCTTAAAAACCTATTTTCATCTTCTTCTCCAGGTCCAAAAGGTCTAGAGAGCTGAAATTTTGTGTGCAGACTCCTTGGCCAATGTGGATTCTAAATTGTAGATTTTGTGACCCCGTGACCCCAAATGGGGTCACAGGGGTCACATCCTTAAAAACCTATTTTCATCTTCTTCTCGCGTTCCAAAAGGTCTAGAGAGCTGAAAAGTTGTGTGCAGACTCCTTGACCAATGGGGATTCTAAATTGTAGATTTCGTGACCCTGTGACCCCAAATGGGGTCACCGGGGTCACATCCTTAAAAACTTATTTTCATCTTCTTCTCCAGTTCCAAAAGGTCTAGAGAGCTGAAAAGTTGTGTGCAGACTCCTTGGCCAGTGGGGATTCTAAATTGTAGATTTCGTGACCCCATGACCCCAAATGGGGTTTCATGGGTCACATCCTTAAAAACCTATTTTCAACTTCTTCTCCAGTTCCAAAAGGTCTAGAGAGCTGAAAAGTTGTGTACAGACTCCTTGGCAAATGGGGATTCTAAATTGTAGATTTCGTGACCCCATGACCCCAAATGGGGTCACCGGAGTCACATCCTTAAAAACCTATTTTCATCTTCTTTTCCAGTTCCAAAAGGTCTAGAGAGCTGAAAAGTTGTGTGCAGACTCCTTGGCCAATGGGGATTCTAAATTGTAGATTTCGTGACCCTGTGACCCCAAATGGGGTCACCGGGGTCACATCCTTAAAAACTTATTTTCATCTTCTTCTCCAGTTTCAAAAGGTCTAGAGAGCTGAAAAGTTGTGTGCAGACTCCTTGGCCAATGGGGATTCTAAATTGTAGATTTCGTGACCCTGTGACCCCAAATGGGGTCACCGGGGTCACATCCTTAAAAACTTATTTTCATCTTCTTCTCCAGTTCCAAAAGGTCTAGAGAGCTGAAAAGTTGTGTGCAGACTCCTTGGCCAATGGGGATTCTAAATTGTAGAGTTCGTGACCCCATGACCCCAAATGGGGTCACAGGGGTCACATCCTTAAAAACCTATTTTCATCTTCTTCTCCAGGTCCAAAAGGTCTAGAGAGCTGAAATTTTGTGTGCAGACTCCTTGGCCAATGTGGATTCTAAATTGTAGATTTTGTGACCCCGTGACCCCAAATGGGGTCACAGGGGTCACATCCTTAAAAACCTATTTTCATCTTCTTCTCCAGTTCCAAAAGGTCTAGAGAGCTGAAAAGTTGTGTGCAGACTCCTTGGCTAATGGGGATTCTAAATTGAAGATTTTGTGACCCCATGACCCCAAATGGGGTCACAGGGGTCACATCCTTAAAAACCTATTTTCATCTTCTTCTCCAGTTCCAAAAGGTCTAGAGAGCTGAAAAGTTGTGTGCAGACTCCTTGGCTAATGGGGATTCTAAATTGTAGATTTTGTGACCCCGTGACCACAAATGGGATCACAGGGGTCACAACCTTAAAAACCTATTTTCATCTTCTTCTCCAGTTCCAAAAGGTCTAGAGAGCTGAAAAGTTGTGTGCAGACTCCTTGGCTAATGGGGATTCTTAATTGTAGATTTCATGACCCCATGACCCCAAATGGGATCACAGGGGTCACATCCTTAAAAACCTATTTTCATCTTCTTCTCCAGTTCCAAAAGGTCTATAGAGCTGAAATGTTGTGTGCAGACTCCTTGGCCAATGTGGATTCTAAATTGTAGATTTCGTGACCCCATGACCCCAAATGGGGTCACAGGGGACACATCCTTAAAAACCTATTTTCACCTCCTTTCCAGTTCCAAAGGTTCTAGAGAGCTGAAAAGTTGTGTGCAGACTCCTTGGCTAATGGGGATTCTAAATTGTAGATTTTGTGACCCCGTGACCCCAAATGGGGTCACAGGGGTCACATCCTTAAAAACCTATTTTCATCTTCTTCTCCAGTTCCAAAAGGTCTAGAGAGCTGAAAAGTTGTGTGCAGACTCCTTGGCTAATGGGGATTCTAAATTGTAGATTTTGTGACCCCGTGACCCCAAATGGGGTCACGGGTCACATCCTCAAAAACCTATTTTCATCTTCTTCTCCAGTTCCAAAAGGTCTAGAGAGCTGAAAAGTTGTGTGCAGACTCCTTGGCTAATGGGGATTCTTAATTGTAGATTTCATGACCCCATGACCCCAAATGGGATCACAGGGGTCACATCCTTAAAAACCTATTTTCATCTTCTTCTCCAGTTCCAAAAGGTCTAGAGAGCTGAAATGTTGTGTGCAGACTCCTTGGCCAATGTGGATTCTAAATTGTAGATTTCGTGACCCCATGACCCCAAATGGGGTCACAGGGGACACATCCTTAAAAACCTATTTTCACCTCCTTTCCAGTTCCAAAGGTTCTAGAGAGCTGAAAAGTTGTGTGCAGACTCCTTGGCTAATGGGGATTCTAAATTGTAGATTTTGTGACCCCGTGACCCCAAATGGGGTCACAGGGGTCACATCCTTTAAAACCTATTTTCACCTCCTTTCCAGTTCAAAAAGTTCTAGAGAGCTGAAAAGTTGTGTGCAGACTCCTTGGCTAATGGGGATTCTAAATTGTAGATTTTGTGACCCCATGACCCCAAATGGGATTACAGGGGTCACATCCTTAAAAACCTATTTTCATCTTCTTCTCCAGTTGCAAAAGGTCTAGAAAGCTGAAAAGTTGTGTGCAGACTCTTTGGCCAATGGGGATTCTGAATTGTAGATTTTGTGACCCTGTGACCCCAATCTAGGTCACGGGTCATGACCCAAAAACCTATTTTCATCTTCTTCTCCAGTTTATATGTAAAGCTCTAGAAAGGTGAAATGTTGTGTAGAGATTCTTTGGTCAAAGTTGATTCTTAATTGTTGGATTAGTGACCGTGTGACTCCAAATGTGGGTCTCAGGGGTCATGATCTAAAACCAATATTATTTTGCTTGTTAACAATGTATTACTTGAGATAACTTAGATATTCAACCTTTGATAATAAATCAATAAAACCGTGATGAGCTTCAGAGCCCATGGCTCTATTTTTAATACTTTCAGTTCCATATGTACATTTACCCAGACTTGCTGAATAAGGATCTAGACTGTATTAAAGGCTCTTATTATTTATACAGTCGTGGGGCAGGAGTAATCAAACGTCGTCACCATGGATACATATTTCGGGAAGTATTGTTTATAGGTGTTTCCTTAATCGGGAAAAACTGTTACATTATAAGACAAACTTGTTTTGAATGAGATTTTATATAAGATACGACTGTTCATAATATAAACTTTTCCTCAGTTTGCTCGATGTTGTTGATGGAATCAACATTGATTTCTCCATATGCATCATACATCAAAATTAATATACACATATGCTTTGTTCTGCGTGTAAATTAAAGACAAATTTAACTTTTTAAATCAAGTTTGAAATAAGTTTGAAAAAAACCCCAACTTTTAATCGTTTTTTGTTCTTGTATTGCCTGCTTACTTATATTTGACGTTACACATAGTAACTTACTAAGTATTCCGTTAAATAGAGCCCAGGAAAGTCTACAACGAGACAACAAGACTATAGAGCTCAGTTTTAGGAAAATGATTACATATCAGAAGCTCCTTTTTATCATATTTTCATTTTTTTTAAATTTGAAATTTTACAAAATATTCATTTAAGAATCTAAATGTAAGACTAACAGTGACTATGTAATGGTGCTATGGAATTCAATGTATTTGGTTCCAGTCGGTGCCTGCAGGTTTCATTGCAATATACTCAGTCATAATGGTGTTGCGAGCTTTCCTCCGGCAACAATGCTAGACGTCGTGACATGACAAATATTTCTTCTCAATTTACTCGAGTGGCGTTAAACAATAACTCGGCACTGCCACGAGCCCCAAGGGACCCAAACAGACTTTAACAGGCTAATTCAACAACTGTTTCTTCAGCATTCAATCAATCGAAACCTGAGCTCGTTAAACTCTGAATCACATCTCGCTGTTCAGAACTTCACATGGGGTATTCCATATGAGGAAATTCCCGTTTCACTTTAATTTCCACCGAGAGAGGGTGCTGTGTCGGAATTTCATCAGGCAGAAGCTATCCCATAATGCTTCATTTCTCAATTTGAGAACTTTCCCCTCAGACGTTGATCCGACTATGGTTTCTGCATAACTTCACACCATATTACTCACTTCTCAAAGAGAAGCTTAAAAACCATAGATGGTTTTTGTCCATTTTTACGCCTTTTTTGTTTCGGTGGAAAATTTAGGATTAGCTTTTCATGTGAGACTTTTGATCTGATTTTATTTGATCTTGTTGAATTATTGGGGCGGGGTAACCGGATGTAACACGTGATCCTGGATGACGTCATTGATGCTGCGTTTCCGGTTATAATAGACTATACAGTACCTTAAAGGTACATCCATTGTACCGACTGTTACCGAAAACTACCATTTTGATGATAGTAGACTTAGCATATTGACGATATGAAGGTAAAAGTAGTGATTTCTGATCGAAAACCGGACAATGCACAGCGTGTGGCGCGCGTCAATGAGTCAAACGTAATTTTTTTATCTTATTTATAACAGACAAAAAAAATTGAGTTAATAATGTTTAATAGGTCACATAACTACTGTGCATGTAAATGGAACGCGCAGTTTCGGTTTCTGCACATGCATAATGATATTACTCAATTTTAATTGGAAACTAGTAATTATGATATATTTGGCGATTGGGGATAAATATGCAAGCTGAGTGAATTTATTTGTATTGTAGACAGCACATGTGGTGAGTTGAAACGCATTAAAGCCAAATAAAAAAATTTGAAACACAATGGATGCAATTTTAAATATGCTGCTTGGTATATTAGTATGTTTACTGTCTGAAGTTGAAAAAAGCAAGTGTGTTCAAACCGTTCACATACCTACTGTTTTTCTCAGTTCAAATACTGTTTAGGATTATTTAACTGATCGAAGCTTTACACCACAATCGTTGTTTTGGAATATCTAGACGAGGTTTTTTGGTTTTATGACATCCTACAGTAAGATTATTTAACCGAAGTTCACGCTGACGAATCAGTTGTACTAAGTACTCCTAAATAATTTGAATTAGGATCTAAATTTTTATATGAGGAAATTCATCTTTAAAAGAATGTAGTTTTATTTATTATACATTAATCACATAAATGTATTAAAGATGCATCCATTGTGCATCATAATGTTTTATTTGGCTTTTATGCGTACCATTTTAACATACATGCTGATTTCAGTTCAAATAGTATCACTCTATTTGCATATCACCTACAATCGCCAAATTATCGAAATAAATCACTCACGGAACATCGAGCATCAACCGAAATTACACATCCCATTTACATGCACAGTAGTTTTGTGACCTATACTAATTAACATTAGTTAATTAGCGGTTTAAGTAAACTCCCCAAATTAGGTTTGACTATAGTTGTCGTGCGTTAATCGCGGTGCATATTGCGCTTTTCGATCAGCTATCACTACTTTTACCTTTATATCGTCAATATACTGAGTCGACTTTTATCAAAATGGTAATTTACTTTGCGATAAAAATAACACCATTTATAAAGTTTAGCATTTGCAACTCGCAACAACACAATGGATTTCAACCTTTAAGTTAAATGGCATATCCGCTCGAATTGTATAATCCACATTTACTTACAATGTATATCAGTATAGTTTTGTAACAAGAGTAATCGTGTTGTTTGATGTCATATTTGAATTTGATCTTGGTCTGTTGGCTTATTTTGGAATGAAATGGTTTTAATTGAAGGTATCACATTGTACTCTTGAAAGTGCATGTGCCATTTACGAAACTCTTGCAAAGATTCGCTTTCGCTCGGGTAATAAAAAAATTACTCTCATGACATAATACTTATCAGACACACTTGCTTACGTAGTCTAACAACCTGTTCTGTGTTACTTAACTCAGTCATAAGCCGAAACATTACTTACTTCTCATTAACTCTTTCCCAATAGTTAATGATAAGGTGACTTTTAATATGAAGAGGTAAATAAAAATAAATAACAACTCAGTTTTTTCAGCGATTTCCTGTCTATCCACTTCAGGCGGGGAGACGAAAAAGGGCCGTATAACCGATTCTGTCGAGCGATATGACCCAGAGACCGACACCTGGTGTGACGTCACTAAACTGCCCCGTCCGCGGGCTGACCATGCCTCTTGTACATTGAGGGGGAAACTATTCGTCTCTGGGGGGACCGGCTCCCTCAAACAACAGAGTTCGAACGTCTTCTGGTGAGTTTCATTTCAAATAAAGAAGTTGATCATCTATGAATTTCCTTGTCCTCCCATTATTGTCCAATCTCATTAAAATCACATATTGGATTCGTTCCAAGGTTAAACTTTAAAGGTGCAGTAGCACGTTTTTTTCTCTCAAATAAGTCGATGAAAAGTTTTTGAAAAATTACGAGGGGCGTTCAATAAGTGTTGCAACTTCAATATAAAACCAACTCTCGTAGTCAATTTTTTACTTTTATTATACCCCCGACCAACGGTTGGGGGTATATAGTTATACCAACGATTCCGTCCGTCCGTCCGTCCGTCCGTCCGTCCTTCCGTCCGTCCGTCCGTCCTTCCGTCCGTCCGTCTGTCCTTCCGTCCGTCTGTCCTTCCGTCCGAAGACAATTTTTGTCCGATCGATTACAGAAAAACTATTCGTCTCATCCTTTTTAAATTTGGTACATGTCTTCTTCACCACTAGGAGAGGTGCAGTGCGCAGTTTAAACCGAATTGGTGAATTTTTGAATTTTTGGCGAATTTTTTAATTTTTTAACTTAGTCAAATTCTGAGCATTTTTTGTCCGATCGATTACAGAAAAACTATTCATCTCATCCATTTCAAATTTGGCAGATGTCTCCTTCACCACTAGGAGAGGTGCAGTGCGAAGTTTAAACCGAATTGGTGAATTTTTTAATTTTTGGCGAATTTTTTAATTTTTTAACTTAGTCAAATTCTGAGCATTTTTTGTCCGATGGATTACAGAAAAACTATTCATCTCATCCTTTTCAAATTTGGCACATGTCTCCTTCACCACTAGGAGAGGTGCATTGCAAAATGTAACACGATTTGGTGAATTTTTTAATTTTTGGCGATTTTTTATATTCTTTTACTTGATCATAGCTAGAATGAATGAAGCTACTTCTGTATTGTGATTTGTTGACTTCATCATTTTCTTTTTCATGTAACTTTCATCAAAAGCTACTTCTGTGTTCTCGTTAATTTTACTATTTTATATTTCCACTGGTTATATTTTGGGAAAAGTTAAATTTTCTTGCCTTTCAGCCATAAACTGCTGTATATCTCTCACTGTGCCTTCAGGGGTGTGTTTCCATGTACCTGTTGTTTAAAGTCACTCGAATGAATCATTATGATGGACAAATTTCCAAAATAAAGTTGAAATCAGTGGTAATAGCAGTAGTGTATTATATTACCAATACCTTTTCAAGTTACTTTTATTCCTATTTTGACTTAAACCACCTTTTTCACATGAAGATCGAGACTTGTCCTACCATTTTCACAAACAGTTTAATCTTAGCAATTACATTTCAAAGCTTATCAATCCTTAGGTGTGCAGACACCTCTCTCTTTAAGTAAAATGAAAATGTCAAACTTAAACAGTCGGGGGTATTAGTGAGCCACGCTCACTTTTTTGCTTGTTTTTCAATATAGTTACCCTTCACCTCAATATACTTATTCCATTTCTCTTTAAGACTTTTGATGCCGCTTTTGTAGAAGTCTTCCGTTTGCCCCCCTAACCACGCCTCTGTGGCAGCTTTGACGTCTTCGTCATCCCGGAAGTGCCTTCCACGTAGGGCGGATTTCAGGTTTCTGAACAGGAAGTAGTCACTGGGGGCTAGGTCTGGGCTGTAGGGTGGGTGGTTAAGCTGTTCGAATCCACAATCACGTATAGCGGCCTGTGCAACTCTTGACTTGTGGACTGGAGCGTTGTCATGCAAAATCAGAACACCACGTGTCAACGTTCCACGGCGTTTCTGTCGAATTGTCTTTCGCAATTCTTGCATTAGGTTGGCATAATATTGACCATTCATTGTAGTTTTGGTTGGCAAGTAATCAATTAATAATATGCATTTTGCATCCCAAAAGATTGTCGCCATAACCTTGCCAGCTGATGGTTGAGTGCGAAACTTCAGGGGAGGCGGTGAACTCGGGTGCTTCCATTGCTTGGATTCCAGTTTAGTTTCCGGGTCCCAGTGGTGGATCCAGGTTTCGTCACCTGTCACCAGACGAGACAAAAACCTGGCTTCATCCGCATTAAACCGATCCAGGAGCTCCATGCAACTTTCGGTTCTTTTCTGGCGATCTTGTGCTGTGAGGTTTCTGGGTACCCATCTTGCAGATACCTTGGACATACCAAGATGGTCATGAATTATTTTTTCAACACATCCAACTGATATCTGGAATTCCAAAGACAGTTCAGAAACTTTAACACGGCGGTCAGCTAAAATTCGTCTTTCGATAGCGGCAATAACTTCCGGTCGGGTGACTTCAGATGGTCTGCCTGACCGTGGGTCATCGTCTAAGGACTCCCTGCCCCGCTTGAACTGAAGAGACCAGCGACAAACTGTTGAAAAGTTAGGAGCATCCTTACCCATCACATTACACATACGATTATGTATTTCTGTAGCTTTGCATCCCTCTTTAGTAAGGAACTTGATCACAGCGCGTTGTTCATTTTTGAGAGAATCCATGATTATGGAGACCCCTAGGTCAGCGCAGCTATTATATCTAAATAATTGTTATGTCTAGAAATTGTTTTGACATGTGTCAATGTTATGTTTTGACTATAGTAACACCTGCTATAAGCTGACACTGTTTATGTAAACACCAATGCCCCGCTTGCAACACTTATTGAACGCCCCTCGTATGACACCAATAGTAAAACACCCTTCTCTCTTCGGAAAATCAAAAAATGAGTGTACATGGTTTGACATGGGAATCGTTTTAGTAATTCGAAATAATAAAATGTGTTCACAATAAAATGGCCGCCATGCAATTTTTGCTTTATACGCAACATCGTTATTACCACTACGGATAATTGGTTTGAGTAATAAGATGTTTTACCCTCTAAAGTAAATTTAAATGACATAAACTATCATTATAAATTGGAAATCTGAAATAATAAATTTTGCGAAAAACGTGCTACAGCGCCTTCAAAATTTAGGGTTGTCACTTATCCAAGATATGACGGAATCCCGTAGAGCCCCGTGTAAACCCAATTAGGTCTAACCTTAAGAACGAATCATATATATGAGATGGCTTATTCGTCAAATTGTAAGATAAAAGGTCTTGCTTCTATAATGATAATTCGGCCTTCTGTACAAATCGCTCTAACAATGTAAACCCAATTTCTACCGAGATGGGTTCGTAAAACCGTTTCACCCGTTTACCTATTTGTCCAAAGGTAAATGGTCATTGGCAGGGGATATACAACTTTTATTAAGTATTTCAGTGTTTCGAGTGTACAATTATTTTGTTAACATATGCATGATATTAATCGTGACAACATGATCTGTGATATATACATTTGTAATTTGCATATCACGGAAATCTATCGATTGGCATATAAATGTGATATCATAAGACGGGTTATCCTTTATCGCCCGTGATTTATGTCGTTGAAAACAATAACAAAAATTATCTCCTTGTGGATAGCCACATAAAAGATACGTCGGAAAATCTATCATTTTGCACAAAGAAGGAAATAATTACTTACCGTATTCTCGCGGGTATAAGACCACCTATAAGCCTAAGACCACCCCCACTTTTCAGAGGGTTGTCCTGGTTGGGCTTTTTCCCGAGTTATAGTTACAGTGTATGGCTACCACAATAATATGTTTTAATTATACTGACTTGAGCAATAATTAATTTTACACTGCATGCTGTTTTCATGTGCGGTTTTATTTTTACAAAGATATATTTTTAATTGTGCGTAGTACTTTTGAACGGACCAATAGTTAGACCATTTTAGTCATTGTCATTTTAGTGTGAACACCCAAAAATCGCCGCTCGAAAGCAAATGGTCTCGAATGGCTAAACCGAACCATGTACATTCGTTTTAGAACGTATTATTTAGCCATTGGTAACACATACTTTACTTTTCGCGAGATCACTTTATTTCAGTAAGAACGGCGTGATAAAGTGCTTTAATAGAACTGCGTGAAGTTATATTGCCATAGCAGCATACGTGATTCATATGTACGTGATAATTTACTCGGATTAGCACATATAGATGCCATTGTCAATGGGTAGAATTATTAATTTAATCAGAATAACTCAATTTCATTAAATCACTCTTGTCAACCAATGACAACGTCATATATCGATCCAAAAATATACTTTTTCTTGATTTTTCAAAATGACCTATTCCCTTAAGATGCAGTCAATGTAAATAATGATTACATTTGCTTTTATTGCAATCATGTATTATGTTACGTCCTATCATGAACATGTTCACCATTTGTCCTCACAATTTAAGGCGCTGTAGCACGTTTTTTGCAAATTTTATTATCAAAGATTATAAAATATATTGTTACGTTAGGGGGTAAAACATCTCATTACACGACCCGATAAACCGTATCCATAGAAAATGGTTATGCGTACTGGGAAAAATTAGTGCGACGTTTAAAGAGACAGTGTAAACTCTTCAGTCTGAGAGGTAGATTTGTAGGTCTGATACGAATTTGAGAGTTCAGACAGAAAGATAAATGACCATTCCATCATTGTGCCATAAAGTTTTACTCGGGGTGTTTGGGTATCGCTACATCAATCAGATCACTTTTACTACCTCCGAGTGGCCATTTTAATGGCAGCTCGAAGGGAAATGGACTCGCGTGGTTAAACCGAACCATGTACATTCGTTTTAAAACTCTCTATAATGATTGATAAGTATTATCTTTAGCCATTTATAATGACTATTAACGTTCCTTTTTGTGAGATCACTTAATTTCAGTAAGAACGGCGTGCTACAACGCCTTTAAAACAACGATGCCGGGTCAATTGATAAATATTTGTTATTTTGCTATTTTCAGAGGGGTATTATTTTTTCACAAACTCCTAAAGACAGAGACATTATTCATAGCTCATTATAAAGCAAGGTAACTAATTAAATAAGAGGCAATTAAGTCAAATATAGGGTTCAAGATCAAGTTGAAGCTTGAAGACCTAAGTATTTACGCATCAATCCCAGTTGATATTTCCAAACATATATGATTTTACAAAGGTTATTGTTTAACGTGACTCACATCATTTATTTTTCCCAATTTTCTAAAAACAATAACACCGATCGACTTAAAATTGTGGTTTAACACAGTTTGTGTGATTCGTTAGCACTGTTTTCATAAGTTGTGACGTCTTCTCTAAAGACATTGACGATATGTACCAACAGTCTGACGTAGTAACCGTTTCAGTTGTATCTCTCAGTCAGTATCTCGCGGATAATGACACCATTTATAACGTTTGGCATATGTGACCCCAACAAGAAAATGGGTGCACCATTTAAGGTAGTCTTACACTCAGACTATGAAAAAAGTATTTATTTTGAAAATATCACCATTTCATTAAATATTGAAAAGGAGACTGTAAGAAATGGAATTTTTAAAAAAAGGCTCCTTTTAAATTTTTTATTTTTTTTACAGTCTAAGTGTTAGACTTCATTTAAGGGACAGAAGCACGTTTTTTGCAAATTTTATTATTTCAAATTTCCCATTTATAATGATAGTTTATGTGATTTTTTTTACTTTAGAGAGTAAAGCATCTTATTACACAGACAAATAATCCATAATGGTTATAACGGAGTTGCGTATAAAGCTAAAACATTTTATTGTGAACACATTTTATTATTTCGATTAACAGAAATGATTCCTATGACTTTACTGAGCCATGTACACTTATTTTTAAACTTGATTTTCCGAAGAGAGAAGGGTGTGTTACTATTGGTGAGAAAAAACGTGCTACTGCCCCTTTAATATGGATTGGATTATTGGTGTTATTTTGATTTTCTCACCTTTCAGTCGTAGTCAACGAAATGCATCGTGACTCGTTTTGCTCATGCTGTTCTAAAAAGATAATACATAACGCCGATCGACTCACGTAAATGTCTTGTTGTACACAGTTTGTGTGATTCGTCATCACTGTTTTCATAACCTTTGACGTCTTCTCGTAAGACCTTGACGACATATACGCACTGCCTGACGTAATTCCCGTTTTAGACAGTTTTTTTTAGTAACAGCTTTTCATATTTTGGTTCGAATCTAGTCTAGAATGATATTTTGTTTAAATTTCAAAATTTGAATAAAATTAAAATAAAAAGGAGCCTCTGAGATGGGTTCATTTCAGAAACTGAGCTCTGTAGACTTGCCTAGTTTTAGACTTGCCTCGTTGTTGTGTATTTACATTTGTAAGATGAAAGTTTATGAAATATGGAAATTATGTTAGTACAAGATGTTGTCGGCATACTGTACCATCTTGGGCTTTAAATCGATGACTCATCGTTGCTGTAGGATGTCATAAATCAAGCCAGTATTACATACTTTACTCTCCATATTGCCCAGCTTCCCGACGCAAGGTCTAACTCTTGCCAGTCTCCATTACCGGTTGATTTAAGCCTTGCAGTATTTCCCTCGTCTTTCGGTGCCAAGATAGTGAATCTGAAATGCATAGTAGACTCTGATTTCTAAGCACGGAAACCTTAAGGAAATACTTAAATTAGCCAGTGATGGAGACTGGCAAGAGTTAAGCCTTGCATAGGGAAGTTGCATTTCAAACGACGATTTTTAAAAAATAAAAGCAATGTTTTTCAGAAACATGCGAAGATCATGTTTCAAAAATTACAAATTAAGTTTGGTTATCTTTAAGAGACATAGTGTAACTACGTTTCAGTCGCATCTATTTTTCGTGGATTTAAATATTTTTTTTGTATCGTTTCTGTACAGCTTTTCTGCTTAAATACAGCCCATATGTACGCCATATCTATCTGCAGTCGTTTGATGAACATTAACAACATAAATTCATATACGACATTATCGATTACAAATGGCCACGTCGCGCTGACCACAGTTATTTATGGAAAGTTGACAAATAGTCATTTAACTATTATATTAAATATATATTTTTAATTCAACAAATAATAATGTGGCCTTGCGGTCTTTTAACTTGACAGAGTATCATGAAGGCTTTAAAAAATTTTTATCAATGAATCAGTTGACCTTATCTTTTTAGGGAAATTTGAAAAAATGATCATACGACCTTGATGAAAAAGTTTACAAAACATCATATGACCTTAGTTTCTGTTGGAAATTTTACCCCCAAAAT